>JADKXX010010398.1:0-14647 GCA_017310255.1 Butorides virescens | reverse complement strand
GACCGCCACCCCATGGGCACGACAACATGTGATAGGAAACAAGTTCATGCATCCACCAATTCACCCGTGTCAGCCCAGAAGTAGCAACGCACCATTTCTGCGTGTTTTGGAGACCCGTCGGTACTTCCAGCTCCAATATTCTCCTTGTGCCTTGGCTCGGGGCACTGCCCTCTGCCTGTCTGACCCCCCCCCTTGCTACGGCACTGCAGAAATGCCTGCCCAGCCTCCTGCGGTGAGGCACCGAGCCCTCCCGCTACCCCCGAGGCAGCTGCGTTGCAGGTTCACAAGCATGGGTGAAAAGACTCAGAGGAAGCAGGGTAACACCAGAAAAACTGCTTTCTGGGAACAAGGCGATCCCAGCCGTTAGAACAACAGCCCCAACGAAAGCAGCAGATAGCTATACCCACCCGGCCCCATGCAGGTGGCCTTCTCCCTCCCCAGCCCCCTCCCCATCTCCTGCTCTCAAAGCTGGAGGAGCAAATTGCTTCCGCTCATTAGCATTTGACAAATAACCACAGAAGGAAAACAAGTCCCCAGCAGGATATGAATGAGCTCAGACCTTTATTGCCATCTGACTGCACCAACCAAGCATGTCATCAATTTTCCATGCTCTGTTGCACCGTTTCTCCCTTTTGGAGAAGGGTGAGCACCCTCACCCGCTCGGGCAGGTTCAGAGCGGCCAAGCCGAATCCCAGCAGCAAGAAGGAACGATCCGGGAGCTGCGAGGTGGGGGCACGGCTGACACGGGGCCACCTCGGAGCCTGCGGGCACAGACACAGCGTCAGGCTGGCTCTGCGGGGAGGGCAGCGTGCGCAGGCATCGACCCCTCAAACGCTACCTGCCAGCAGGAGCGATGGCTTGGGGGAAGAAATGTTTTAAGGGAGCTGAGGGGGCCCAAGGCAGCCTGCCTAGCTCAGGTTTTGGGTGGAAGGAGGCACAGCAAACCAGTCATTAACCCCGGGTCAGCACTGGCAGCTTCTAGCATACACGTACCGTAAGAGCAAGACCACGAGCATTTGGGCAGAACCATACCCTCTACCTATTTTGGATCTCCAGTGTGTGATGGGGCGGCACTAGGTCTCCGGGCAAGGATTTAAAAGAGGTGAAGAGGGGTCCTGATCTCATGGTACCAGCTTTTCTCAAAGGTACCATCCTGTCGTTAGGAGCCTTCACACCGAGCACGCCACAGGAGCACCAGGTCCCTCCTTGGGCCTCGCAAGTGCTGCCGTGGAATTTAACATTTTTTCCTTCCAAGAAGGGCCGTGGACCATCCCTGGGGCCAAACGGCTCCCGTGGTCCACCTCGAAGGGGGAGGAGGCGTACGAACCATTTCTGCCCCTGGCCTGGGACGCACGGGCCATGGAGGGATGGTTGGGACTTACCTGCTTGCTTCAGGGCCAGCGAGAGCAGACAAGGTCCTTAGTGGAAATCAGGCAAGTTTTTTTTTTTTTTTTCCTGTGGAGTTTCTGTAAACACAAGCATTTCAGGCAGGACTGAGTCAGTAATACTCACGGAGAAGTAGAAGAGATTATTATCTCCACATGCAAGCAGAAGGCACACTACGAGCAGAAACACAAATGGGTTCACACTTCCATAAACTCCCACTCACACATAACTCAAGTGTTAATAAATAGTTGGGTAGCTGAGGTTTTAATGAGCAGTCAGCGGGGAGGTTAGGAAAGCAGCAATACCCGGGAATGTGAGCGCTCAGGAGGAAATCTTGGGAAGAGCTGCCATAAATAAGAGTGCATAAATAAGAATTAAACATTAATCAAGAACACGTAGAAGAACGTAGTCAGGCCAAAGTTACAGCTCGCAGGTTTTTCTTTAAACTCAGAAGCATTTCAAATTGAATCACAAGTCGTTTCAAGTCTTTTGTTATTTAAGATTTAAAAACCCTCACGTGCCTGAGCTCCAGGAATCAGCTCTTCAGTTCATCCTCGTGCACGGTCCTGGGAAGAATGTCTTGGAAAGGGAACTTGTACGCGATAGATATTTTTCAGCCCCTCACACCTTCAACCAGGCTCTCCGCTGTAAATCTAGCTCTCAGATTGAATCGGGAACAACAGAAAAGGGAATCCAGGGGAAGGGATGGGGGATAGCTGCTCTGGGGAAGCCAGAAGGTCCCTGTCCATGCCCCTTGCCTCTGCAGGTAGGGAGGGAAGCAGCTGCTGCTTGGGATTCCCTTTGCTTTCCATCATCCTGCTCCCACCTCCAAACCCTGCCTACATCTTCACCCCACCACGGCCTCTGCTCGTTGGGCTCAGCCCCGCTCCTCTGGCCGAGCTGCCCCTCCGTGGGGGCCGGCAGCCGCGCCGCAAGCACCGGGAGGGCTCAAATAATCTGGGGTGCAAACGTTTACTCAGTGCTTTCCCAAAGCACCGAGAGGAAGGGGCTGTGAGCAGCGCCGTAAGGAAGCACGAGTGTTCGTGCATGACCTGAGGGTGGGTCCAGGTGAGGCACCACAAGGAGCCTGTTGCCCTCCCACGAGGAGCCCATTGCCCTCCCACGAGGAGCCCATGGCCACTCGCCCTCCCACGAGGTGGCCAAAGGGGCCAGCTCACATCAGGAGGAGGCCAAAGGGGCCAGCTCACATCAGGAGGAGGCAAAGCAGCAGCCCAGGCTGGTTGGGGGCTCAGGGCAGAATCGATGCCCCACACCATCCCCACTGCCCCCACCCATGCAGCACTCCCCAGGGCTGGGTGCCCCCCAGCCCCCTGCCTGGCTGCCGCTGCCCCAGCCCCAGCTCAGCCCCCAGCCTGGGGGGGCAGCCCCAGTGACCCACGGAGGAGCTCAGAGCTCCCATACAGGCTGACCTGCCCCTCCAGCAACACCACAGCCCCATTTATCACGGCAGATCTTATTCTCAGCTACCTCTTCCCCACTCCAATTAAACACCTTCTAGAGAACTCCTAAAAACAACCCCCCCCGCCCCCACATTGCCAACACAAACCTCAGCTGCAGCCCCTACCACTACCTCCAAAGCACCCAAGCCCCCACCCCGACTCCCTTTTATACCCCTCCAGGCTGGTTCCCCATCACAGTTCCCACCCTCCAGCCCTCCCAGCTCCCCAGTCCCCCCAGGGAAGGTCCCTCCTCTGCCCCAGGCTGACCCAGCCACCCAGGGCTCTGTTATAAGGGATTATTGCTGCCGGAACAACGATACAGAAAATACGAGTCCTAACAGGATGCTCAGGTTTGCCCACGCCGCCTCCGGTTTGATCAGTGCACCCCGCTGCTCCCGGGGGCCGGCTCCAGATTCACACAAAGTGGTTCTGCTGTTCTAAGAAATTATAAAATCAAACCAGTTCCTGCGAGCTCTTGTCTGATCTAAGTAAAGGCAAGTGGCCGGCTATATATAGATCTGATGGACTGACATGGCTTCCTGCCTGGCTTTCCGGCGTGTCACAGGGCACAGACCCGACTACTTTTTACCTGGGTGTTGCTGTTTTCCACGTGTCTTCACGTCACAACGCCAACTTGCGAACGCGGCCGTTACCGCAGGAGCCCTGGGTTTACAGGACCTTCTCCCCCAGCGCTGTTTCTAACCAGGGGTCAGCCCCCAAATCCAACAGGAGCACCCAGCATCTGGGTCGCTGCAGCCCAAGGGACAGAGATTAAGCAGGTGCTGGAAAAATCAGGTTCTGTTACTCAAAATGGATGGTGGTGCCCCTTGAGCAGCTTCTTCCAGGCTTTAGTTTGTTGTGGTCATAAAAAGCAATCCATGGAATCGGGTCTCATTTTCATCTGCGTTCTACAGCGTGGGAAAATTCTATGGTTCTATGAATTCTAGAATTCTACGAAAATAAAGTTGTACAAGGTTCATGCAGGTCTGCTGGGTTCATATCAGGGTTGCTCGTGTCCACCCAGAGGTAGTGCTAAGGATCAGAGCTGTAGTTTGGAAGAGGAGCTTAGCTGTGCCCAGAAGATCCCGGGCTGGTGTATGGGCTCTAGAAAGAGCCAGGATGTTGGACAAACTTTTTAAAAGCAAGAGCTTTAGGAGGGGCTATCAATCATCCAGTTCAAATCTGCTCTCAGGCTTCAGGAGGTGACTTTCCCTCATGGCTGGGGACTAAGGAGGTTTTTTTTCTAACAAGGGTAATTTTCTGATAGGGTTCATCTGTGGCAGCAAGGCTGGTGTGAAATGGGTGGCCCAGCATCAGGTGCCCGTGAGGCTTTCTTGACTCACAGCCCTGTGCTTGGAGAGGAAAACCAGTCTGTTTAGAACCGCCTGTGTAGGCAGCTGGAAACTTTGTGGGAGCTCTGGGGGTGATCGATGCCTTCTGCCATCTCATTTTCACCTGTCTGAACAATTCGCAAACACGTTCCGTTTGCTGTGATGTTCTGGTCCTGGACTTTCCAGACAATCGAATCAAGCATATTTGGGTGCAGCATCCCTGTCCCCAATCGCTGTTTATCCCAGGTAGCCAGTGGAAATCAGTAGCACATGGAGGCCACCGACGGGCCCCTGCCCACTCAGCGCTTCCTCTTCCTTGACTCGTGGCCGTGACTCACGAGCCTGACTTTGCAGTTGAAACCAAGCGCCGCAGTCCTCACTCCCCACATCCTTCACCCCACCTTCCTGGGACCCTGCGCTCCCCTGGGACCAGGCTGAGGGTTGGGAAGACCTGGCAGTCATCTCATCTCAGGAGCCGAACCTGGGGCACGCACCCGCCCGGTGTCTGGGCTGCTTTGGTGCCTGGAAGCATCAAGGGATTGGGACGTTTGCTTCCAAGCACCGACTCCAGTTAGGGTTTGAGCTACAGGCTCCCAGTCTGGCAGGTCTGCCAAGACCCCGCTTTGCTTCATTTGATGAATTCGATGAAAGGGGCTTCACAAGTCAGGCTTATTTGTGCTGCGCTTGATACGGTTTACGCCAGTCCTGTACCCGAGCTGCAAACGCCACTGGTGGCTTCCTGTTGTGGTTTCCTGCCTCGGCTAAAACTCCTCCTCGGCAGAGCCTGCTCTCCCTTCCTGTTCTCATCAGGGCCATTTCTGGGCTTAATGAAGGCAACAAATAGGGAGAGAAAAATCTGGTTGCCATAAATCCAGCTCCCCGTGGGTCCTTGCTGTTGGAGGCCGAGCAGAGCAGGGTGCGCGCAGCAGAACCGAGCGGTTTCCTCCTCACCCCTCTCCCGTTCCTGCCCCTATACGGCACGTATCCAGCCAAGCCCTTCCCAGCTCCAGCAGTCCCAGACTCTGCCCTGTTGCTGTGCCACGGACCGGGCTGCGTTGGGCTGGGTGGGACGGAGCGGGGCTGACACCAGCCCGGGCGCAGCTCCAGCCACTGCCCAAGAGCAGAGGCCACTCCTGGAATAGCATCGTGGGCCCAACCCACCGGGCGGCGACTTTTCCCATCACATTCAGAAATTAAAGTTAAATTGGGAAGAATCGGGGCAAATACCCAGCGCGTTGGCCAAAGCCCTGGTGTTTTCTTTACTCTGAGCGCGAGTGACGCGTTTGCGGGAAATGCGGATGGGGCCAAGCGCTGATCTTTTTGGGGTCAGCATCTGCGCAATGACAAAAATCAAAGATCAAGCTCTGGGAAAGAAATGAGACCCTTCGTATATGATAATGTTTCCATTAATCACCGGAAATTGGCTTCTGTTTGTGGGTGGGATTTTAAACGATTCGATGCAAGACCTAAGCCTCGTTGGCAGAAGGGGCTCTGCCGTGACTCAGCCAACAAGGTTCCATTTCTTACTGGATTCCCCCCACGAGCTGGTGCTACAGCAGCACGGCGGTAGGTTCATTTCTGGGTTTTGGCTGTTCTGAAGGGGGGGCTTGCACCTTGCAGCTTGACACAGGGGGGTTAAACTCCCTTTGCGGTGATGGCTGGCCACATCTGAGCTCCAGCCTTCTCTGGAGCACGTGCACGATGTAGAGAGAGGAACTGCCAAATGGGATCAGAGTACGGGCAAATTCAGAAACCAGCCAGAGTCAGGTATCCTGGGAAAAAAATCCGTACATTTTTCAAGAGACAATTAGAGGAAGGTTTCTTCTTGCTCTGTCAACCGACGGCTGATGTCTGCCCAGAAGCACTTTGGGTTTTCTTTACCTCCTTTTGCTGTGTCTGGTGCAATTGTGTATTTAAACGTGGGGGTTTTTTTGACATTTAATATCCATCTCATGTTTTCATGTTATTCCATTTAAGATTTTTGGCGTTACAGGCCCTCATGGCAAAATTAATTTATTCAGAGAGGCAAAAGAATTTCCTTTTATTGTGAACAGGGCTGGAGAGAAAATGATAGGAAGTCAAAGCTAAAGACTTCAGGATGGATGCAAGCAGCACGTTTTTAATAGTGAAGGTAATTAATCATAGAATCATAGAATGTTCTGGGTTGGAAGGGACCCCTAGAGGTCACCCAGCCCAAGCCCCCTGCAGGAGCAGGGACACCTTGAACCACATCAGGTTGCTCACAGCCCCCTCCAACCTGGCCTGGAATGGTCCCAGGGATGGGGCCTCCACCCCCTCTCTGGGCAACCCCTGCCAGGGTTTCACTTAACCGTTGGGACAATTCGCTGTAGGCTTCGGCGCATTCTCTATGGCTTGAAATCTTTAAGATCAGGTGGATTTTTACTTGTGCTTTCCAGCTGCGTTCAGGGCAGGATAGAGGAGTCACCGTGGGATTCTCTGGCTGGGGGTACGAACGCACCCGTTGCTGCTCTCCATGCGGTGTTTGAAACGCGACAGGAGGGCTGCCGAACGAGCCCAAGCTCCAGTGAAACGTTTTAGAAAAATTCTGTGTTGGTGAAGAACTTTGCTTCTTTCTTCCAGATCGAGCACCAGCAGCGCGTGAGCCCACCCAAGCAGTCCCGGTAAGCGCGCCGAGATGCCCGATGCTGCTGCTCACCTGCCCTTCTACTACGGCAGCATTGCCAGGTCGGAAGCGGAGGAGTACCTGAAGCTGGCGGGGATGTCGGATGGCCTGTTCCTGCTGCGGCAGTGCCTGCGCAGCCTGGGGGGGTACGTCCTCTCCATGGTCTGCAACCTGCAGTTCTACCATTACGCCATCGAGCGCCAGATGAACGGTACCTACGCCATCGCAGGGGGCAAAGCGCACTGCGGGCCAGAGGAGCTCTGTGAGTTTTACTCCAAGGATGCCGACGGGCTCTGCTGCACCCTCCGTAAGCCCTGCAACCGCCCCAGTGGCGTGGAGCCCCAGCCCGGTGTCTTCGACAGCATGAGGGACAATATGGTGCGCGAATATGTCCGGCAGACGTGGAAACTGGAGGTACTGGCCGTTGCCAAAGGTGGTGTGGGACGGTGCAAGGAACGCTCCCGGGGGGCTTTCTGCCACTTGCCACCCTGACCTCCCCTGTCGCTGCCACCCCCCTCTTACAGCATGGGAAAGCAAGGTCCTTCTCCTTGAGGCTGCTGGCGCTAAGAGCAGTCTTAAATCTCTCCCTTTTCCAGTTTCTTCTGCAGAAACAGGTCTAAGCATCTTCCCAAGCCTTCAGACTCTTCCTCCGAGCAGCTTGCGCTGTGCCTGCCCTGCAGCATGTTGGAGCTCCCTGCCCGCTTTGCCAGCATCTCCCCCTGTGCCCTTTGCTCCTCTGCGGCACGTGGGACGCTCGCTGCAGTTCGGCCATCGCTCCCCATGCGAGGTCCCTGTGCCTCCGTAACATTGGAGGTTGGACTAGTTGACCTCTAGGGGTCCCTTCCAACCCAAAACATTCTATGATTCTATGATTGTGCTGAAGGTGTAACGAAACCAGGCTTAGATTCTTGCTCAGGTTTTCCTCACTCTTTGAAGTCAGCGGAGGTTTTGCCCATGAGACTGAGGTACAGGATCAGGTCTGTCTGTTATTTAAATTTAAAAATAGCTACAGGCAGGTTCCTGCAATTTATTGCAGACTGGAATATATAATACAAGGCAAAGCTCTGTGAATGGTCACACTGGCAGCCGCGCAATTAATTTCTTTCTCCCTGCTGTCACCTCGAGAGTGGCTGCTCAAGACGCTTCCAAGTCCTCGCAGAAGGATGGCTCAGGCATTCTCTTTCTGGAGCCTTTCTACGAAAGATCTCTAAATTTGGCCTATTTTAGACCAAAGGTGCTTGACAGAATGAGGTTATCGATAGGGTTTCTCCTCGAAGCTGGTAGATAACGCAAAAGACATTGCCACCTACTGGCCAACGAAAAACTACAGTTGTTTATGAACTGTATGGAGGCCAGTAAAATTAATTTAGGGTCTCCCACATGATTTGCAGCCTGCACTGCTCCTGACAGGTTCTTGTGTCTGGGGACCCTGAGCAGCCAGGATGGCAGAGGCACCAGCAAGAGGTCCTGCTCTCCTAGGAATGCGAGGCTGAAAGCCACCCTGCAATCCTGCTGTCAAGGTCCCCCCTACGAACACGATGCCTGCTCTCCTCCCTCAGCAGCAAGCTAATGGACTTCAGCTGGATGCGAGGGATGGGACCAGTTTAGATTACAGAATCACAGAATCGCAAGGGTTGGAAAGGACCTCAGGAGATCATCTAGTCCAACCCTCCTGCCCAAGCAGGTTCTCCTAGACCATGTTACACAGGACTTCGTCCAGGCGGGGGTTGAATATCTCCAGAGAAGGAGACTCCACAGCCCCCCTGGGCAGCCTGGGCCAGGGCTCCGTCACCCTCAGAGTAAAGAAGTTTTTCCTCATATTCAGCTGAAACCTCTTATGTCTCAGTTTGTGCCCATGGCCCCTTGTCCTGTCGCTGGGCACCACTGCAAAGAGACTGGCTCCATCCTCGTGACCCCCACCCTTAAGATATTTATGTGTTGATGAGGTCCCTTCTCAGTCTTCTCTTCTTCAGGCTGAAAGCAGGGATAAGCAGGGAATTCTGCTCTGCAGCAGAACAGAATCCAACCCGCTATTGCTATAGGTGTGATTAAGGCCACGGGCACTTCAGCTGCGGGACCTTCCAAATTTCTTGTGCCATCTGCCCCGAAGGGTGCGGAATAAACGGCGCTGAAGCCATGGCGTGGCAGGGGGGCTGACTCCTCGCTCTCTCCCAGGGGGATGCACTCGAACAGGCCATCATAAGCCAGGCTCCACAGGTGGAGAAGCTCATCGCCACCACGGCCCATGAGAGGATGCCCTGGTACCACGGCAGCATTGCCCGGGATGAAGCTGAACGGAGGCTCTACTCCGGGGCACAACCTGACGGGAAATTCCTGTGAGTATGCAAAGACCCGGCAGGCGCTGGGATCCCCGAGCCTTTGACCGTTCCCCCACCTCCACTGCCCTGCAGTTATTTTTTTTCATGTGTCAGTTCCTGCGGGCAGGTTTAGCTGAATATGGTCAGACTGTGGTTACAGATCTTTCTGGCAGGGTCTGACAGGGTCAGACAGGGTCTGACACCCTAACCCTGGTATTGTCCAGAAAGTGTCAGGCCTCCATAAAGAGCCACTCTTGACCTTTATTTGTCTCTTTTGTTTAGATATCTCTATGAAGTGTGCTTGTTAATGGTGTGGTGTGGTATGGTATGGCATGGCATGGTATAGCATGGTATGGCATGGTATGGTATGGCATGGTATGGTATGGCATGGCACAGTATGGTATGGCATGGTATGGCATGGCATGGCATGGTATGGCATGGCATGGCACAGTATGGTATGGCATGGTATGGTATGGCATGGCATGGTATGGCATGGCATGGCATGGCATGGTACAGCATGGTATGGCATGGTATGGCAGGGTACGGCATGGTATGGCATGGCATGGCATGGTATGGCATGGCATGGTATGGTATGGCATGGTACGGCATGGTATTGTATGGTATGATATATAGGGTTCAGTGGGGGCAGACATTTAGCACGGACACGTGGGCAATGTATGGCCAATAAAATACAGGGGAAAACATTTGCCCTGTCTCTGTCGAGGTGAGACAGCCCTTCATTTAATTGACTCCTGAATGAATTTGGGAAAGAAAGAAGGGCAGAGGAGAGGGGCAAGAGCCTGAAGGTGAAGGGTCCCTGCACCCTGCAGAGGGCTGTCAGGAAGGTGGCAATTCCACCAGCGGGGCGCAGGGACACCTTACTGAGTGCCCACCCAGCGACCTACCAGCCATGATAATTTGCAGGGCAAACCCAAGAGTTGCTTTTAATACATCTCCTTCCTACCAGGCTGAGAGAAAGGAAGGAGAACGGCGCCTACGCCCTCTCCCTCGTCTATGGCAAAACAGTGTACCACTATCGGATAGACCAGGACAAGTCTGGCAAGTACTCCATCCCGGAGGGGACCAAGTTCGACACGCTCTGGCAGGTACCGGACTGCGGGGTGCTGACGACCGGTGTCCCAATAACGCGAAGGGACTTTTCCCTCGTTACGGCTGCCCGTGCCTTGAGGGACAGGAAAGGCCATGTGGAGCTTTAAAGGCTTTAAAACTGCACAGGGGTGGTTGTAGCCCCTTCCAGAAAACCCTGGCGTTCCCTGGGTCTGGCTATCTATCAGCTCACCTCCTTGCACTCCTTTCCGTGTCCTCCTCGCTCAGTGGATCTAAGGCTGGGATATCGCAGCAGCTCTGAAATGGTGCTGGCTTTGTCACCGCCTTCGTGCCTTACACCGGCGTGGTGCCCCTCTGAGGAAACAAAAGGATTAGTGCTTTTGATTTCTAGCTTTAAGCCTGGCTGCTTGAGATGGTTACACTGGCACCCCGTCGGCAAACATCACGCGTTCCACCGCAGCGAGCCCCGATGAGATTGTCACCCCGGCTGTCCCTCCCGCGCGTCCCCCATGCCCCGCCTGGACCAGCAAAATTGTCCTGTGCACATTGCCACTTTATTTTCCAAGTGTCTGACGTCTGTGCAAAGAGTAGGGGAGGCCAGAAGTCTTGAGCCAGCTGCCAAAATTTTTATAGGGCAGAAGATCTGAGTGCCAGGAGACACGTCCTATCACCCCGAGAGTGATTTGGGAAGGGGCTTTGGGAAGTGGCGATGGCTGCAATGCCCCAGCCGTCCTCACGAGGATGGGGCAGGGTTTTTAGGGAATGTGACACATGGCCCAGCAGCTCCTGGTGCTGCCGGGGATCCAGAGCCCGGCTCTGCCCTGGGGCGCACAGCTCGGGATGGCTCCAGGGGATGGGTACCAGCGCTTCCCCCTGGGCAGGGCTGTCTGGGGGATGGTAGCTCTGTTTTGCTGAATTTTTGAAATTCCCAGGACTGTTTTCACTCTGAATTTGATTGAAAACAAAGACTTTGGGGCATTTTTATGGAAACAGAACCGTGCCAGGCTCCCAATTGCAGATGAAATCTGAGCCAGGCAGGAGGGGAAGAGAAAGCCTCATCCCCCCTGCGGTCCGGTGGCCAGGGGCTGGTTCGGTTGTCTCCAGCCGGAGTCAAGTCCCCAGTGTGCTGGAACCAGTGGTTGCTGCAGTGAAAAACCACCCGGGATCCACAGAGCTAACCCTGGAATTCCTCTGGGAAAGCTAAAGGTTTCTCTCAGGCTTTATTAGAAGACACGACGTAAAAACCTTCCTGGCTGGGCCAACAACAACATGATGCTGAAAATGCCCTCCCTGCCCCTCCTCTGGGAGATGTTCCTCTTGTCTTTCTGCTGTCCTTATCAAACTTCCCAAGTTCTTCCCAGCCCTGGCAGATCTCCAGGCATATGAGTGCTTGCTCCAGAAGATCCCTGAGTGCACGGATAGGAGAGGAGAGAAAGAAACAGCCGAGTCCCTGTCTGCCATAAATCCGAGAGAAATCATTACCATAAGCCACACAATTTAACAGCCGGGCAGAGGCGGTGCTTAGGGCCAGGGTTTGGTGGTGGGATGGCAGGGGTGGGGGAACGGTTGGGCTCGGTGATCTTAAAGGTTTTTTCCAACCTAGATGATTCTATGATTCTATAAGTTGCTTGCAAAATAAAAAAAAAAAGGTATTATTTTCTCCTTGCAATAATTTCTTTTTCCTCCAATTCCTTTCCCAGTTGGTGGAGTACCTAAAACTCAAACCGGACGGGCTGATTTTCTACCTGAGGGAAACCTGCCCCAACCCCAACATGCCAGGTGAGCCGACGTCTCTCAGTGCCACCCCTGGCCTCAGTTTACCATCGAGGGGGGCCAGTTTGAGCAGCACCCACCCAAATTTCCTTTTCTGTATCCAGCCTTGCTCAGACCCTGGGGGTGAGGGAAGAGTGAGGTCTCTGCTCCTCCGGCAAAGCGGCCAAGGCTCACATCATGTTGCCTGCTGAAAGTGGCTGCTCTCCAGGCCTGGCCTAAGGTGGCCCAAAGACGGGAGCAGAGGGGGGGAATCAGTGCTCCAAATGGATTAGGGACTGCTGGTGCCAAAGAGGTGGCTTCTGAAAAATGACTTGCTTTTTAGGCAGCGGGAAACAACACGCCCTGCAAATCTGGCTCCTGGTGGGACTCTTGAGCTGAACACTCAAACCCATGGGTCACTTTGTCCTGGCCCAAGTGTCACAAGTGTCACTTCAGAGCCTGCCCATGGGACCCTCCTGGGCAGGGGGGCTCTGGGGTACAGCTCAGCTGGTCCCTGGGACCGATGGAGACCGTAGGGCTCTCCAGTGGGCCTGCCCCTCCCCTGGGGGCTGCTCTGGGAATAACACCCACATCCAGACACATTTCCACACCTTTTTTGGCTGAAGCTGTGGAAACTGGCCTTTGTAAGGGCGGGGATCAGGCCCAGGCATCCACACAGTCCTTCAAGGACCGATGCTCTGGTCCTGCCCGGGGCGTAGGCAGGCTCTTAATCACAACTTCTCTCTCCTGATTCACAGCGTCCGCAGCACCGGTTCCACCGACCCACCCCTCCGTGAGCGTAAGTTGTGGGGAGGATCTGTTTATTGGTACCTCGGTAGTTTATTGTTATTGCATTTCAAGCTTGCTGATCGAACGCTGCTCTTCCCTAAAAGGCGGTAACCCAAACCGGAATATATTAAACCCAGCTGCAACGTTGTCCCCTTTCCAGCTTGGATGGGGACGAGGGATAGCTGGGCACAGCTACCATTAGAGCTGGAAATGGTTTCCATTCATACTGCGCTCCTTGCGACATGCCGGCCTGTCCTCGGGGAGCCCTCTCCCCCCCCCCATCCCCACCCTCCTTGCCAGGCAGGAGCAAGGAAGACGTGGTCGGATTCTGGGAACGCTCAGCCTTGCTGCTGGCCGCTGGCCACTGGCCAGGTCTTTGTGCTCCCTCTGCGTCCCCGGCCTCGGGGTACGTCTGCGCTCCGTCCCTGCTCCCAGTGCTGAGCAGTGTTGAAACCAGCTGGTTTGGGCTACAGGAACAGCCCAGCCCAGAGCCCAGCGGAGGCTTAACAGAGGCCTGGGCACTCGCCCATCTTCTCAGAGAGCTTTCCCAGTCTGCGGTGGGCTCTCGCGTCGCAGCAACTCTGCTGCAAGCAGCACTGGCGTTCAAAGCCGGGCCGGAGAGATGTGCAGCACAGCGCGTTGTCACCGTCTGCTTGGGGGACAGTGGCTGTTCACGGCATCTGCGTGTGCTCGTGGGGCTGCTCTTAGAATCATAGAATCATAGAATGTTTTGGGTGGGAAGGGACCCCCAGAGGTCCCCCAGCCCAACCCCCCTGCAGGAGCAGGGACACCTTGAACCACATCAGGTTGCTCACAACCCCCTCCAACCTGGCCTGGAATGGTCCCAGGGATGGGGCCTCCACCCCCTCTCTGGGCAACCCCTGCCAGGGTTTCACCACCCTCACTGGAAAGAATTTCTTCCTTAGATCCAGTCTAAACCTACCCTGGTTTAGTTTAAAGCCATCCCCCCTTGTCCTGTCCCAGCTGGCCTTGCTAAAAAGCTTGTCCCCCCCTTTCCTCTGGGCCCCCTTGAAGCCCTGACCGGCCGCACTCAGCTCTGCCCGCAGCCTCCTCTTCTCCAGGCTGAACACCCCCAACTCTCCCAGCCTGGCCCCAGAGCAGAGGGGCTCCAGCCCTCAGATCATTTTTGATCAGGCAGGCGTGCTGGCTGCAAGCTGAGCCGCTGCCGGGCTTCCCTTCGCTCCCCATCTCAAAACAAAGAGCGGAGACTCAGCTGGGATGAGCCCCGCTGCTGCAGGAGACTTGTGGCTTGGGGATGGGGAGGGCAGAGGGGGCAGAGAGCAGAATGCAGCCCTCGCCACTCGGGTTAAACACGGAGCCCTCCGCCCCTCGCCCTGCGCAGCCCCCAGGCTGGGTTACTGACCGGCCACGCTGTGTTTGGGGTCCATGAATCCCCCCAGGGTCTGATCCCGGCTGCGCTGGGGGACCTGCCAGCCTGGAAGGGCTGGGACCACGCCAACCTCTTGCGCCCACCTCAGGGCCTTTTAGAGGAAGCCACCAGCTGGGACTCTGGGCTGTAGATGCTCCTCATCCCTCTCCTCTCCCATTTCAGACTGAAGCACTTTCCCCTGGCTGTGTTATCCACTTTATCCCCATTTCTTTTCCAGAGAAACCTTGGGACTCTCAATGCAGATGGATACACGCCAGACCCTGTAGGTGAGCATCTTTGAAAGCCCTCTCCCCCTAACAGGAGAAGAGAGGACCTGGGGATGCCACGGGAACCACGGGGGTTACCTGACACATCCGTATCACCTTCTGGTCACAGAGCTGTCTTACAAAGCCCCTTTCTTACAAATGCACCCAGGAGCATCCCACCCATTTGAGGGCAAAACTGCCCACATCCAGCACCCAGTATATCAAGCCCTGGCCCATTCCCCA
>JADKXX010010397.1:0-22920 GCA_017310255.1 Butorides virescens | reverse complement strand
CACCATACCCAGTAAATCCAGCCCTGGCCCATTCCCCATCGTACCCAGTAAGTCGAGCCCTGGCCCATGGTCTTCCATCCTGCCTACGAAATACTCAGCGTATTCGGTTCCATTTCAGTGGGGCGAAGTCACGCACGTGCCCAGGTCCTGCAGGGTCTGATGTGTGGGGTGGGAGTGCTCAGACACCTCTCCCTATCCTGGCTCCTTCAGCAGCTGTAACGAGGAGAGGCCGTGGGTTATGAAAGGAAGGGAGATGCCCGGGAGGGAGGCTTGAATGAGAGAGAAAACCTTCCCAACCAGTGACGCAGAGAGGGATGGGGAAGGATATGTTGTTTACAGCTAAAAAGCCCTCTATCTCTCGGGAAGGTGCAGGAAAGTCACGCCTGCTACCCATGGACACCAGTGTCTACGAGAGCCCATACAGTGACCCCGAAGAACTGAAGGATAAGAAGCTTTTCCTGAAGCGGGACCACTTGATGATCGATGAAGTGGAACTGGGGGCAGGAAACTTTGGCTGCGTCAAGAAAGGAGTCTACAAAATGAGAAAGTGAGTGCCGCCCTGAAGGATGCCGAGGAAGCGGGAGGAGGGTGCTCCAGGCAGAGCTCAGACGTGTCCCCAGCTCTCCCATTTCTAGCTAGATGGACCCTAAAGTGATAATGAATGGGGTGGAGGGATAAGAGATACTCTGGAAGGTCAGTGGTGACTTTCCGTAGACTTTCAGTGACAGCCTCATTGCCCTGAGAGCGCAGTCTGCACTGCACACTCCCAGGCAGCAGACTGCCACTTCTGAAGGCATTTTCTGGGCTCAGAGGCGGCGAGTCCATGCTTCTGAGGTCATTTTGGTCCATGTCAGGGCAAAGGAGCGAGGCCGAGGAGATGTGCGATCCGTGGTTCTGTCGCTGGTTGTCTATAAGTCCACAAAGATGGCCTCTGCCCGCTTTGTGCCTGAGTTTCCCCCTTGAAAAACAGCGGTGACGATGCAGAGCTCAGTGTGCGACGTGATGCGCCTTCAGACCTACGGGTGGCCAATGCTGGCCTACACTTACAAGGGCGAGGTGATCCTTTTCAGTTTGGCTATCTAGCAGGTCTGGATACCAGAACTGTGCAGGGCTCTACCAGAACCATTGAGATTGCCATTGAGATCAAATGGTCCCACGTGAGGAAGTGGTTTGCATTCCTGGCTGTGATACGAGTCCAGCTGCCGTTTACTTCATCCCATGTGTGTTCCTCTCGCGCCCTGTGCAGGAAGCAGATCGATGTGGCCATAAAGGTGCTGAAGAGCAACAACGAGAAAACAGTGAAGGATGAAATGATGAAGGAAGCGCAGATCATGCATCAGCTGGACAACCCCTACATCGTCCGCATGATTGGGGTCTGCGAGGCAGAGTCCCTGATGCTCGTGATGGAGATGGCTTCTGGAGGGCCACTCAACAAGTTCTTGGCTTCCAAGAAGTGAGTATTGAATAAAATGTGGCTGGCTGATTTTCTGCACTTCTCATTAAACTCTGTTCTGCCAGAAGAGCCTGGCTTTGTAGGTGGAGGGAAGCTGATAAAAGCCGAAAGAGATGTCTTTTCATGTGAGGTCGTAGGGGTGGATGCTTCTGGAGCAGAGATGTCCACGTTCATTCTCCCTTTCAGCTAGAAAGCTTGGAGGGGACTGAGGTGCACAGAGCAATGGCAGGTCCTTCATTACTGCATTGTCCTTTCATCTTCCCCAGAGACGAGATTGCAGTCAGCAATATTGTGGAGCTAATGCACCAAGTATCCATGGGGATGAAGTACTTGGAGGAAAAAAACTTTGTCCACAGGGACCTGGCAGCCAGAAATGTCCTGCTGGTCAACCAACATTATGCCAAGATCAGTGACTTCGGACTCTCCAAGGCTCTTGGTGCTGATGACAGCTACTACAAGGTAAGGGCAAGCACAGTGAAGGATCCAGCTAGGTAGCAGGAGCCCCCTAACGGGGGGGGTTGAGATCCCCAGAGGCAAAGGGGTCTGGACTCTTCCCAGGAGCCTCGCTGCATGACCACATCACGTTCCGGCTGGCCTCACTGCTGTGACATTAAAAGGGGCTTTGCAAAGCTCTGCGTGGCAAGGAGGAAATTCAGGGGGGTGCAGGGGGATGCGGTGCAGTGGGATGATGGGAGAGAGGAGCCAGGAGAGGAGCCAGAGCAGAGAGCAGGGACGAGAAGGTGATGAAGAGCGAGCCAGGGCTGATCTTCCCAGCAGTGTCCACCAGTGCACAACTGCCCTGAGACCTGGGGCTGGGGCGTGGGAGGAGGGTGGCACCACGGGACAGCATCCTCACCCAGGGATGGGGTTTTGGGGCTTAGGGCTTTGAGCTCCCATCCCAGGGCAAGGGGATTTTTTTTTCAGCAGCATGGGATTGCATTTGACAGAAACATTTAGCAGAGCAGAACTCCGGTTCAGCTCAGAGCAGCTTGTGTTTCAGGGTGGAAATGTTCCTCTTTGCTTTGCTCCAGGCCAGGACAGCGGGCAAGTGGCCCTTGAAATGGTACGCTCCGGAGTGCATCCTCTATCACAAGTTCTCCAGCAAGAGTGATGTATGGAGCTACGGCGTGACCATGTGGGAGGCCTTCAGCTACGGGCAGAAACCGTATAAGGTGAGGCAGAGCTGGGTCCATCACGGATGGGTGCCACAGTCTGGTCTCCCACTCTAACGGGCTGACACACGCTGAAACTCCACTTTGTGTTTCCTTGAGTGGGTGCTCTTGCTGCTGTTGAACAGAGGGGAGAGGAGACAGGCTCACCCCCACTTTACAAAAGGCACAAATCAGATTGTTTGGGTCCTGCAGCTTTGCGTTCATTTAAGGGAGAAAAAACTAGAAAAAAATCAATTTGGGTTTGAACCAAAGCAGATCTTCTCTTTGACCCTTCTGCTCACTTGCAGAGCTGAAAAATCAGTTGCTCAGCTGCTGCCCTGCTCAGGCTCGGGATGGGGTCTGCAGGCTGGGCTGGCCACAACGCAAGACACCACCGCTGGGTGCTGGGGTGGAAAACAGTGGCTGTACGTGGGTGCAGTGCATGGATCCAAAGCGTTACCTTGGGCCCAGCTCTAATCTGTCTCTTCTAATCCTATTGCCAGCTCCAAAAACATTAAAGCGTTTTCCCACTTGATCCTATCCTAGAAAATGAAAGGCCCAGAGGTCATCAGCTTCATAGAGCAAGGGAAGCGCATGGACTGCCCCACGGACTGCCCAGCAGAGATGTACGCCCTCATGCAGCAGTGCTGGACCTACAGGTAAGGCTTTCATGAGCTCAACTCATTGCTGGGCAGCAGGTCCAACCGAACAGCACACACCATCTGGATGGTGGCAACACAAAAGCAAATGGTGTCTCCTGCCTTGGTCTCATTCCACAATCGATGGTGACTGATGGTGATTTCTTTATTATCATCCCCCTCCATTTGCCTCTACCAACTGGAAGATGTCAGAGCCTCTGTGCCTTTGCCCCTCTCCATCCCAGAAAAGTCTCAGCTGCCCTCCTAAACCCTGGTACAACTGAGCCGCTCTTCTTCCCCAGGTTCTTCTGTGCTTGGTATCTTCTCATTGCATCAGTCCACTGTTGTCCTTTCTGTTGACTCTATTTGTTCCTTTGTGCCCTTGCAGATGGGAAGACCGTCCAGGATTTATTTCCGTGGAAAACACAATCCGCTCCTACTACTACAGTATTGCTACCAAGACAGAAAACGGGCCAGAGACAGACGACAAGTCAAAAGCAACTCTTCCTTGAGTTTCCCTCTCTGCTCCTCAACACGCACCCTTCCTGCATGGGACCTGGAAAGGCTCTTTGCGAATTTTTGCTTTAATCTCTCAAATGCTGGTTTTGTTTCTCAAGTAGTTCCAGAACTAAGAACCTGGGAGACAACGCTGCCATGGCAGACAAGGGCGCTCAGCCGTGCTTTGTGTCGCCAAGCAGCCGGCCATGATTTACATCTCCAGCACAGGACAGTACTGACAGTATTTTAGTTCCTTCTTACCCACTGCGAAAACTATCCCAGAACCTCAGAGCTTAATGCCGCCCAGGCTCACTAAGGATGAACTCTGTTGGCTCCACCAGACCTGGATTTTTCCAGATCCCTTAAAACCCAATTCTTTCACAGGGAACCCCACCATGGTGGGGTTTGCATGGGGTGGGACCCAGGACAGGGAGCCATCGAGTCCCCTTCCCTTTGGTTTAGGGCAAGAAGCAGCTGGTGTGCTGCTGGCTCCCAGCAGAAGAGAGAGGCAGAGGGGCAGAGCTGCACGGTGCCACTGCTTCGTCCTCCTCGCACCCTGCCAGCCACAGTTCTTACACCAGGGCACTGCCTGTGCCTGTTCAGCACGGAGTACGGCGCATAAGCCCCCTGCACCACCGCAGCCCTCCAAGCTGGTCATGGCTCCTGAAACCACCAACCTCCCGGGACCCACTGCTCACCTCCTGGATCCCATCTGGCCCCTCTGTGCTACTGAAATGACCATCTTGCTTTTCCAGCCTGAAAATTGGTTCACCCTGTAAATAAACTATTTTATATTTTCTAACCTACCCTATTCCTCAGGCTGTTGAGCTGTCATAAATATTTGCCACTGCTTCAAGCTGACAAGAGAGCAACAGTCATTTCCTTTCAATATGCCAGGGTTTCCCTCCTGGATGCTCTCCGTAACCCCCCAGAGTCGCCAATCCGGCCACCCTTAGGCTGGGTTCACTGCTGAGCTGGACCTTTCTTGCAGCCTTCTTGCAGCAAAGGGCATTTACAGCTGCTCAGCCGAGTCCAGGGTGGAAACCCACCTACTAATGGGTTGTACTGGTCTCCCCCCCACCCCCGGATGCAGTGGATTACCCATGCTGGGGGGACTGTGGTCTGCACTGTTGCAGACAGCAGGGTGGTTGCGAAGGCTGGGAAGCGGGGGAAGCAGAAGATCAGAGCCCTGAGATACAGTGAATAGAAAAACTTATCTCTCACCATCTTCTGGTATCCGAAAGCCACACACTAGCTCACACAGAGTACCTTGTCCCAGAGGTAAAATAAACAGCTACAGCCCAGGCCAGGGCACAGCCCTTATCTAAAACCTTAACGGGAGGTGGATTTGATCTGAAGATAATGGGTTCCTGGGGAGCATTCAGCTGTGAGACCTAACTTACCCGCTCGGTACAGCCTGGGTAAGCACTGGGACAACCTGGGTCTGATGACAAACAAGTGTTCCCCTCTCCTTGCTGCCTCCAAGTGTCACCAACCATGCACGCCAAAGCATTTTCTCTCTCAACTGGCTTGTCCTGTATGCTTGAGAACTATGGACACGTTATCCCTACCAGCCGAGGGGAGAACAGAGACATCAGAGGAGGACGTGGCTTGTTCCTCTTTGTTCAGTGAGTTAGTGGCAGAGACAGGAAAAAAATGATCTCCTGTGTCATGTTTTCCTCCCACAGAAAGCGGATATTTTGCTGGAAAAGAGAAGGTTTGATGTGCTTACTGCTTGAAAACCACTGCCAAAACATTTTGTTTAGACTTTTCTTTCGAAACAAATCCATTTTCCGGTTTGAAATGATTTCTCACATTAAATTTTCAGCTAAGTGGTTGCTGGTATTTTTCAAATGGGGAAGGAAAAACCAGAGAAGTCACATCCCCGGAGGAGCTTCTGGTGTAGTTGGAAACAGTTTTGAGTGAGTGTGTGTGCAGGAACCCTGACAGAGAGAATGGAAATCCCTGGAGATCATGCCACAAGAGTAAGGGGCAGAGGCTTCTCCTCCAGAAAGCCAGCTAGGCTGTGGATGTTGCTCTGGCTGTTCCAAGAGCATCACAAAATGTCAGGAATTGCTGTGGGGGAAAAAAGGGAGTGAGACAACCAGGACCCGAAGACACAGGGCTCTGTGGCCCATGCATCTTTGCGACTCCTGCTTTTGGCATGTGCCAGGTCTGACAGTCACCCCCGAGGGGAAACTCCTTTGACTTCAGGCACCGCCACCTTCCTGGGCATCCCCAGTCTGCAATCACAGCTCTGGGTTCCAAAATGCAACGGCCCCGCAGACCCCAACAGCCTCTCTTCTTCCCCATCCACAGCACGGACATACTCAGCTCTGTCCTCTCTCCTCGCCCACTGGGGGCAGGTCCAAAGATTGAAGCACTTTGCTGGACCTTTCAGTCCTTTCCCTGGCTGATCCCAGAGGCACAGGGTGTTCGAGCAAGAGCTAAGGTAGAGGCATAGGCTGTCGCTAGCACAGACTCAAAGCTCAGTGCTCTGTGGCTGCTTCTGCTCTCCCATAAACTTCCTCAAACCCTCTCTTTTCCAGCTGACCTCTCCTTACCTCCTTCTCTCCACTTGCCCCATTTCCCTCTGTTTTAGCTGAATCTTTAAAGCTCTTCCAATTCTTGCACTCTCCATCTTGCAAAGGGAAAAGATGAACTTCATCTTCCAGCTGAGCACCCGCAGCGATAACACGCGACACGATGACGTATCGGTAATCATGTCTGATCAACACGACGTAACACTCCATCGTATCACCAGTGCAGATCTCTCTCCTTCCCACCTATCTTATCACCAATAAGCCTATCTTATCGCCGGTACATGCCTATTTATCAATTGCACTGCGATATCGCAAGCACATACTGACCTCCCTATCTCTTTCAGCTATCTCGGCACTTTCATTTTGTTCAGCAGCACAGCAACTACGTGACTAACACAGCTCTGTGCTCACTGACCTTTGTATCCTACCCCTAAGCCATTTACTGAACCAGTGCAAAAGTATATTTTCAAAGCCAGCGCTGGATATTTGCCCCTCTCTCCCCAAGAATTGGGTTCCTCAGGGCATGGCTCAGCCCTGCCAGGGAGACCCCTCCTTTGCTGCTGGGCTCCTCTCGCCCGTGAGCCCGGGCAGCAATTAAGAAGCTCGGGTTTGGCTGCTTGCTGAGCCTTAGGTATCTCTCATTAGCAATGAAGGCAGAGCTAGAAGCTCTAGGCAGAGAGAGGGGACCAGCCCGAGGGAAGAGGCTCCAGGGCAGCTCTCTCCATGCAGCCCTGGCTGAGATGAGCTACTGCGGTGCTCAGACCTGCTCCGTCTTTGGGGAATCATAGAATCATAGAATGTTTTGGGTGGGAAGGGACCCCCAGAGGTCACCCAGCCCAACCCCCCTGCAGGAGCAGGGACACCTTGAACCACATCAGGTTGCTCACAGCCCCCTCCAACCTGGCCTGGAATGGTCCCAGGGATGGGGCCTCCATCCCCTCTCTGGGCAACCCCTGCCAGGGTTTCACCACCCTCACTGGAAAGAATTTCTTCCTTATATCTAGGGCAGGTGAACATCAGCGAGATCTCTGGCCTGATGGATGGCTCCGGCCGTTGGCAGCCTGGAGACACTGCAAGGGCAGGGCACAGACCTGCTCACCCTCGTCACCCTTCTGGTAACCAAATGTCTGGCAACCATGAAGTCACAGAATGCTTTGGCCCTGCCCTGATAAAATACACCTCAAACCCAGGGATTTCTTCATAAAAGTCAGGTGGATCACTGATCCTACCCTGTGCGCTTCTCTCCCTCCGTGATAGATCAGCTTGGGTTTCATTACAGCAGAGGGAAGTGAGAGATGAGGGAAGGGTATGGCTTGGCTGTGGTTGCCTGGAAGAAAAGCACCCATCCACTACTGTCTGTTTTCATACTTTCATCTCCAGATGATGTCTTCTTTTTATGTTCAAAGGCCTTCACAGTTCAGAGAAGCTGAACAAGCCAAATAATGCCCCGGCACAAAGGGTGCCGGCACGTGCATCAATACACTCACCCAGTGGTGGCCCAGAATTAGCCCAGTCATATTGTAGATGCTTTTACCATCAACCCATTGCACATGAAGAAAAAAAAAAGAACGTGCAAGGCGCTGGAAGATGCAAACCTAAACGCAAAATTAGATGCTTTTCACTGACAAGGGGAGTGCAAGTGATGGGGCTAGTTTAGGTATTGACAAGTGTTGAAGTCCTGAGGAAAAGAAACAGGAGGAGGAAATTATTTATTTTGCCACCAAGAAATCTGATGGAGCAGGTGAGGCTTGGACTGAGCCCAAAGGCCTTTTCTTCTTTTGTCTCTAGTTTTTTTAATGTTATCTTGGTTTTGCCCATCAGATAGAAATGTTTGCGCTGGCAGAGGAAACTGTCTTCACAAGTGGTTTTTCTGATCAGCAACTGAAATCTTGGAAAATAAGAGAGGTGGTGGTACTGGCTGAGAGGCTGTTGGGGAGCGGTAGGAAATTCAGCATCGCTCATCTCTTCCAACTTCACACGATCCCGTCTGAGGACAGGAGCCTGCTCGCAGTGCCAGGACAGGCACTGGGACCCTTCCTGACCGACCGACCGGCGGGAGCCACGGCAGAGCCAGGCTCCGCAGCGAGCAGGGAGGTGCAGAGCGGCGCCAGACACAGACCATGCCACAAACAGGGGCTATTTTTGTCCCTAACTACCAGCAAACAGCGCAAGCAGTGAGAGGTGGTTTCAGCAACTAATTCTCCGTGTCGGTTTTTGTGGCCTCAAGCAATCACCTTGGGTTGATGTAAGATGTCGCTCGGTTCGATTTGCAAATTGGGGTCCGGTGGCTGGCGCTCCCACCGCCTCTTCAAGGCTTCTGCTCTGGTAAGATGGCAGTTTCAGAGCCTTCTTCGTAAAAGCCTGGAGGACTTGCGGATATCCAGCAATTTGGCTCTTGATCTGAGGTCCCCTTATGTCCCATCCTCCCTATCTCCTCAAGTCCCAGGCCCCTGCTGCCCCGTGACCTCCATCCACTGGTAGCTCTGGGACAGGGTGAAGCGGCCTCTCGCAGAGCAAAGAAGTCACAGTCCGGAGTAACTGGGTGTTGAAAGGTTAAATAACCAAATCCTTTGGTAAATATATTGTACTAGTACGCTAAGTTGTTAAGTAACCGACCAGTTTGTTGTTGCTGTTGCTTTAAAAGGGCTGCTTTTCTTCTTTGGTAGCCTGGCCAGGGCATTAGGCTGTCTGCTACACTGGCTGGGCGGCAAAAGAAAAAAACAGCTCCAGAAAGAAACTTTAAAATTAAAATGGCTTTTGATCCCTTTCTGTCCTTTGCTTTCTCAGATTTTGTCAGAAATGTTGAAAGGAGGTAAAATATAGTGTTGTCTGGCCACTGTCTGTAGGTACGCTCAGCACTTCCCAGCGCAGAGGCCAGGGAGGGCAGCACCCTCCGGGGAGGGTGACGGAGCTGGCAGAGCAAAGCAAAGCTGCAGAGAGCCCTGCTGCGGCCGAAGGAGCTTGTGTCCTGGCCTTCATGGGCTGGGAGGCTCTTTATACGTGTTTTCCCTTGCGGTTCAAAGCCCGAGCACATCCCCTGCAAGGTCCTACCCTCCAGCACAGACCTTCCGCACCTCGCTCCCCGAGGGACCTCAGCTCATGCGGGGCCGTGCTGTGACTGCTTCTCCAGAACGAAACCACCCGCTGCAGGCCCAGCAGCTGCACTACTGCTATTACTCACGGCATTCTTCCAATAAACTAATCAATGTGGTTCGTTTACGTCCTCCCAAGCACTCCCATCGTTCAGAGCTTGGCTGTGCTCCTCCTGAAGCTTGTACATGTGTGTGCTTGTCTGCAGAGCGGTTTTATCTCCAACTGTCCTCGAGAGAAGGCAGCCGGTGGTCTCATAGTTGGTCTGAAGGCTGCGGATTTTTGCTGTTGGGAGCCCATCTGCATCAAAACCTCAATATATCCTTTGCAGGTTCAGAAACAGTGGTGGGCTTGGCATGGCGCGGGAAGGAAAGTCAAGGCTATGAGAATGCACCATGCTTGGTCTGCAGGGTGAGGCTAACGGTTGGACTTGATGGTCTTAAAGGGCTTTTCCAACCTAAACAATTCTGTGATTCTATGATTCTATGTCTGAGGCTGAGCTTGGCTTGTGGTCCACCAGTTGTGGTCCCTCTGCCATGCAGGAGGATGGAGTGACAAGTGACAACGTTACTCAAATGCATTTCTCAAGTGCTGGGCGGCAGCTCCCAGTTTGGATTGGAGTGCAGGCCCACAAAGGCTCCCTTGTCTCTAAAGCAGCTACCAGCACCTCCCTGAGCTAAGGCTGGGGCTGAGAGCCCTGCGGGAAGTGAGAGGAGCTCAGCTGAGAGGCTCCTGGCTGCCCCCTCCCAGCTGAAGCAGAGCTCCTCGCTGCTCTGCTCGGGACCTGCACCCCACCGTCAGAAGGTGGCAGATGGGCTGAGCGAGGCAGGCTGGCACTCACCAGTATGAACAGAGAGACAGCAACCACTGCTGGTGGCCAGCGATTGCTGCTTCTCCATGAGTCTGGTGCCTCTCACGGACAAGACCGAAGGGCTGCCTTCTCCCCTGGGCAGGCCCACAGCAGGTTGGTCGTCTCATCAGGCTTGGACACAGGTCCAACATGGGGTGGGCAACTGCCTCCACTTGTATAGAATCATAGAATCATGGAATTGTTTAGGTTGGAAAAGCCCTTTAAGCTCCCCCAGCCCAACCATTCCCCTACCCCTGCCATCCCACCCCCAAACCCTGGCCCTCAGCACTGCCTCTGCCCGGCTGTTAAATCCCCCCAGGGCTGGGGACTTGACCCCTTCCCTGGGCAGCCCCTTCCAGCCCCTGACAGCCCTTTGGGGAAGGAATTGTTCCCCAGGCCCAACCTCACCCTGCCCTGGCACAACTTGAGGCCGTTGCCCCTCGTCCCATCGCCCCTTCCCTGGGAGCAGAGCCCGACCCCCCCCCGGCTTCCCCCTCCTCTCAGGCAGTTGTAGGGAGCGATGAGGGCTCCCCTCAGCCTCCTCTGCTCCAGGCTGAACCCCCCCAGCTCCCCCAGCCTCTCCTCCTCCTCGTTAGAAGCCGGCAGGAGTCAGCACCTTGCCCTCCTCACTGACTATGTCCAGGCCACAGAACGGCAAATTCTTCATTATTCTCTCTGGGGCTGGATTTGACTAATCCACAGAAACTCAGCCCCTCTTTTGGGAAGACTTCTCAGCATTTGTGAAGAGGTTCAAATAATTCTCCTCCTGAGGATGAGAAGCCCCAACCTCCCTGTGCCTGTCTGAACTTCCACTGGCAACAGAGCCAAAGTACAGAGTGGGATTATGCAGGAAGGATAGAAGGGACCGAAGCATTAGGGGCCATACTGTAGGTGGCAGCTGTGAGCAGGTGGGGTAAAATGGGGAAAAAACCCCATCTGCCCTTGCTTTATTTCCAGCTTGCTCCCGGAGCTGGAAATCATGTTAGCAACATGGACAAACAGACACCACCTTCCGCTGCGACAGATGTGCGCTACTGACAACCATGATAACAGTAACTCTGCACTGAGAGGCAAAATAGAACACGGACAGCTTCAGTGGGATGAAAAATCCTGACCAAGGGATCAAAAGCGATCTAAAAAAATAAAATGCCTAACTCTGGGAGCCAGAGAGTGTCTGGGCACAGAGCTGCCCCCGTGCAGCTGTGGAAGCTGGTGGCTGGCTGGTGTCTTGCCTTCCGTGAGCCAGTCAGCCGGGAAAGCTTGTAGCCACAGGGCCAGCAAGTCCAGGGACAAGTATGCAGATGGGTTCGCTGGCAGGAGGGGAGGCAAGCTCGCCCATTAGACCGCCTGGCCAAGGCATGCTTTGTTTCCACCGAAAGCTTTGATGGAATCAAAACCTTTCCACAGAACATTTTGATTCAGTCTAATCAGCATTTTCGGATGGAAAACTCTTCTGTAGGAAAATTTCCATCCAACTCAAGTCATTTACTCCCGGGGCAAATGAGTACAATGTGGGTGTAGAGCACGGTCATGTCAGAGATGCAGCAGTTGCCACATCCTTTGGCGTGATGTAAACAGGGATGTGGTGTAACAGGTGATGGAGAATCAGCTCCCTCCCCGGACCTACAGCATCGCCGTACCGTGTCACCCGGGACACACTTGAGAAATTGGTTTTGGCCGCGCGTCAGTGGGTTTTGGGAAATAGGCTGGAATGACAAACAGTCAAAAGAGCCCTGGAGTTAAAGAGAATAGGAAATCCTGTCCAGGCACAGACTGGTGTGCGGCCATCCGTCTCCACCTCTTAGCTTCTCCTGCCTTTTTTAGTTCCCTGGAGCCGTGCTTTCCAGAAATACACGGTTAACCTAACCCTTCGCAAATTTAATTCGTTGTTACAGGGCAATGCCCTACTCACTTGCAGTTTTGACACAATACGTTCTGCTGTAATGTATGTAACAGAAAGCAATGGTGTTATTTGCAAGTAAAGCACAGCAAGTGCCCATGTGGGACATAGCAAGGTCAGGCTCCCATTTCCAGACTGGGAAGCAGCATTGTTGCTTTCTCCTCTAACAGGGGAGATTAATAAGCAAGCTTAACTAACGGTTTAAGGCAAGGATCCCAGACTTGGGCCTTTATCAGCTCTGAGCCTAGGTTTAAGTGTAATATTTCCACCAGTGCTACTGTTTGATTACATTGCAGCTGTGGCCGGCATGCTTCCAAATGTGTATACAACCACGTTGTTTCAAGGCTTCATAAACCAGGACGTTTTAGTCCCACTTCTGCAGGTGCTTATATTACCCAGATGCTTTGGTGGAAGCGATAAAGCGATCCTTTTTGCACCCATGCAAGCCATCCCTTCAAAAAACAACTCAAGATCTTTGTGGCCATAAATAGAATCACAAAATACGCTGTCTTGTCCCAGCCATTTTAACAGAAAATTTAACGAGGAGATATTCAAACACTTGAACAAAGCAAAATAAAAGTACCCGTATGGAAAAAAATTGCAATGATTAATAAAAGATGAACCATATCATACAATCAGTGGAAAAGGGGAAAGCGGCATGTTTTGTGTTTGTGCTTCAACCGATAGGAAGAGAAACAGGAATGGAAAAAGTGTTTTATGGACCATAAACGGGTTAAAAAACAGACACAGGAAGACAGATATTGAATCATGATAGTAGTTCGCCTCGTGCAGCATCCATTTTCCCAAATGTAAAGCAGCAAAGAACCAGCAAAGAGAAAGAAACTGTACAGAAGCCTAAGACTTGATATTTAGGGCAGCTTGTTTTAACACCTCCGGGGCTGGTTTGGCATATTCAGAAAAATCACAAATGAAGTTACACTGGGAAGGGCTGCAAAGACAGAGCAAAAGCAGAGAAGGGTCAGAGAAGTTACTAAGGAGGAGCAGAAATAATTATGTGGGCTCAGATATGGGAAGTGGAAGGTAAGGAAATCTTTTTGTGATATAATATAAAAACCACAGGACAATCTGCTCCAGAGGGCCAGGAATTTAGCAAAGGCAGTTAAGGCATTGGCACAGTGAAAATTTCAGATGATGTTCTGAGGCAAGTATAAACTATAGGCACCACATTTTAAAGGTGATACTACATTCCACTTTGCCATCCCTAATCCTCCATTTCATGTAAAATCGGCTGGTTTGTCTCTGTTAATATGACTTTAGAAATGAAGAAAAATCTCCCCACTAGGTTTTCTTAATTAGGTTTTCTAAATCAATTACCTTACTAGATAGGAACTCCTGCTCTTTTCGCTATTGGCTTGTAGCTTCCCCTAATCAGGAACTCCTGCTCTTTTCACTATGATTTAGGGATTTTCAACCTTGTTTCTTTGTGTACTGGCAGTAGAGCAAGCAGAGGCCACGCTCCTGGAAGGGGGCCCATTTGCTCCCCATACCCCTCCTGCTTTGCCCTTCTCTACACAGGGGTCAGAGCCCAGAAGAGGACGGAGAAAGCTTGGCAAGATGGAAACTTGGGAGCTCACACTGATGGAGAAGGACACAGCACCCATCGTTCTCCCTCTGTCCATGGGATCAGGGTGCCTTAGCACAGTCACAGACTAGAGACCAATGTAAGGGAAAATAGATTTCATAGGTAGAGTTCAAATGAAGAGGGAATGAAGTGACGGGAATTTGTAGAGGTCATTCTTCCCAGCGAGTCAGTGGAAGGAGGATGTAAATGTTCCCTCTGAACAGTTTCCAAAGGACAGTCTGACTTACAGTCAGAGAAAGTCTAACCTTCATTTTCCCTTTCTGCACTTTTTTTTGACCCATCTAACTGCAGAACAACATCTCTGGGGCACTCTGTGCGTGTGCGGACATCGTCAGGCGTGTGCACGCCCTGGCACGTGCAGGTAACGTTTTGTGTGTCTGCCCATAGCCACATAAACACCAGGACGCTGGCGTGCAGGTCTGGGTTTTTACGCACATGATAACAAAGGCTGCACTTTTGTTTGCACCATTCGTACACAAGTTACTGTCTACCCAAAGTGGAAACCTCCTAGGCCTTTCCACCTCATAACTACAGAGGATGGGAACTCCTGGGTTCTCCCTGATGTCTGTGATTTAATTGCCATGAGTTTGCCCACATACACCCGTCCCCTTCCCAACATTAATAAACTGCCCTCATGCAAGCAATGAAAAGTCTCTGTTTCCTCTTCATTATATTGATATGCTGCCCAGAACAAGGGAGCGTATTTCATATACAATTATTGGGTAAACTCAGCCACTTAGCATTTAAAAAAAGTGCTAAATTATATAAATCCTAGTTCAGGAGTGGACAAATGCTGGCACCTATGAACGTCCAGAGGGGGTATTCATGCAGTCACACACTTGTGAGAGAGCGGTCAGAGCTCCAGGTTCAGGTCCCTGCTTCCCAGCTAGCACAAAATCTCTTTTTTTTGCTGCAAGTGGAAGCCTCTGTCTTGTAGCACTAACATCACAGCAAGGTAGAAAAATAATGGAGAAGTTCGATGGGCTATTCAAATGAGAAGTGCGGGAAAGATTTAAGTGAACCATGGGGAGATATCACTGATTAGAAATAATTTTTATACTATTTTCATTTAAAAATCCACAAAGTAACCTTAAACAAATCCTCTTATCCACCCAGATTCTTCTCTTATAGACTCCAGTACTGTACTGTCTACATGCCCAACCATCGGGCTATGGGAGTTGTGTTACAAAATCACAGAATCGTTTAGGTTGGAAAAGCCCTTTAAGATCACCAAGCCCAACCATTCCCCTACCCCTGCCATCCCACCACTAAACCCTGGCTTTTAAATCACCCCAGGAATGGGGACTCGACCCCTTCCCTGGGCAGCCCATTCCAGTGCCAGCATACTTACTGTCTATAAGCTTATTGTTTTTATTTGTATTGCAGTTTTATGAATCTAAATACACAAGACAACAGGCAGAGATTCTGGGAAATCAGGTAGATCAAACAATAGTAAGATGGGAACTAAGTCAAACAGAGACTAACTTACTTGATCACAGAATGCATCGAAATTACTACATGCCAGGTTTATACCTTAACCGCAGCAGCATCCTTTCTCCCATCTAGCTGTCTTATTGGAAATGCTCAGGGCGAGCGCTTTGTGCATTACCTCCTACACAGAGGGGGCCAGTTTTCAGAACAGCAACGCTTTCAGCCACAAACATAGGGAAAAGGGTTGCAGAACAGCTCTGCACCCACACTCACAAGTTTTGGTTGTCATGAACAAAAAGTTTATGAATGTCCCTTTGGCAGTTGGCTTCCCTTGAAAATCCAGCCTTCGCTATTCGAGAGGAAAGGAAGTCTAGGACTGGTTTACTCCACTGGTTTCTGAGTCCTGGTATGCGACCTTGAATAACGGCTTCCTCTGCCTGAGGTTTTTTTCCTTGCCCCATTCTGTTCAGTCTTGTGTGTGCAGTTTTGCAGGGCTGTTATCCCACATATCTATAGCTACCACCATGAATTCCTACTTTAATTTGCCCACAACTTGTCACAAATGCTCATATTTGGAGGTTTATCATCAAACTCCTTTTCCCAGGATCTTTGACCGTTCTCCAAGCAGCCCTTCTGATGGTTCTCATTTTTGCTGGCCATAAAGCATGCAATGAAATTCCTATTCTATGTCACCATGAGCGCACACACGTACAGACTTCGGTAATGGCACAGAAATGCTGATTTATTTAGATGGGATGCTCGAATTTCATGCTTTGACTTCAAGGGGAGAATTGCAGAACCATAAATGAAACTTCAGGCCTCAGCTCCCACATCAAGAGGATCTTCAAGTATCTGTTCCTTTAAACATCTACTCTTCAGTAGGCTTTTGAGAATGTGACTCTCTGTAGACATCATTATACGAAAGTAGGTTCTCAGTTCAGCCCAGCGTCCTTACTGGAGAACAGAGCAATGAGTGCATTTCTGCAGGGCAGAAAGTGTGGTTGGTGCCTCTGAAAGCCAAGAGGGTGAGGACAGGCACAGGGAGGATGGAAGAAGAGCTTCCTAAGAGAATAAGAAGAGTGCAACCTTTCTGATTATGCTTGGGTTTGACATACAGCCCCCCATGTGAAGCAGCTTCAGTCCCTCTCCCTGGAGTCTGCAAGCTTCCTGCAGCACCTTCGCTCTTGTCTCACCAAGCCCACAAAATCCTCTCTGCTGGGAAATGGCAAAGGGGACCCTTTGGGTGTCCTGTGGGTATGAATAATCCAGTGAAAATTCCTCCCGCTGCTCTGCCTCGCTCCACAAGCTGCCTGCTGCAGTCGGAAAACCACATGCCTCGTGTGCTGCCCCCATTTCATCTTGAGTCGTTTGACTGGCGTCGTCCTTTAGCCTAGCAATGAAATGGTAAAATGCTGGCACAGCCTGCTCCCAGAATGACAGCGCTGACACTTCAGATGTCAGAGTGGTTTAATACCAGAAGCTGCTGCCAACTCTTAAACAATGGCTCAGGCCTGACAGAAGGGACCAAGGAGCTTTCCAGCCCCTCAGGCCAACGACTTCCCAGGGATGAGTCCTGCCAAAATCTTTGACTGAATGCGCAGGACTGCAGTGATAGAAGCAAAATCCATCCCAATTCCTAAAACCTCCAAGACCAGAGCAGTGAGAACCCAGCGAAGGGTTATCACCCTTGCAGTCCAAATCCAAATCGCCATCCATTCTTCTCCAGCTCTGGCTGAGTTTTCTTATCTTATATGGCAGCGATTTCCAGAGCTTACTCTTATATGAATGTTTTTACTTCATTTAGGCTAAAATGTGCAGTGTCTCATTATTAAGTCCCTGCAGCAATTGGCAGAACAGTACAAGGAGCTGTAGACAGGGTCTATTCTTTTTGGTAGCTGGGGTGAATGACCACTGAAGGCAGCTATCCCCTAAAAATGCTGTTGCGGCACTTTCTACTCCCTCTCCTTCTCTCCTGCCAGCATGCAAGAAATTCCTCTTGAAGTCAGTAAAATGTCTGTACAGGTAAAGCCCAGCTCAGCTGGAATAAAGGTGGTGGCAGAGCAGCGATTTGGTTTTTTTTTTTTGCTGAGGTTCAGGGGAAGAGTGCAAACAAGCCAAAAGGGAGGGAAGCTCACGGCCTTGAGTGCAAAGGAGGGACGCTCTGTGGTTGCTCGTGTGGGTACATGGGTGAGGTGAGGTTTGGAAGATGAGGTTCAGATACAGCATCTCACCAGGAAAGGTGAGACTTAATGTGATATTTGCAGGTTTCCTGCTGTTCTGGTAACAGCACTAAGTGTGCTCAGGTCTACCTTGACTTAGTAAGAGAAACAGAGGGGAACTGCAGGTCTGGGAGCCACAGAAGAGCTCCCAGGGAAGCTGGGCAGATGTTGTCCTCACAGCAAAAAGCCTAGCAGTCCCATGATTATGTATTTAGAGCTGTTCATAAATTTTCTGTTGCTGGCAATGATTTTGACAAGAGAAAACAGAAAAAGGTTTTGGCTTTTTTGAGAAGTTCTTCTTCGCAACCTTTGGAGGCGTTTTTCAGACGACATGTCTGAAAAGTAAAAAGTGTTTGGGGATCTTTTGGCTGCAATGTTTTGATTGTCCGAGCTGAAAACCACTGGGGAGAGAGAGAAGAAATACGAGAGGTTTCCAAACTGCTATTGCGAAAATTCAATTTTAATTGAAAATTGATATTTGCCTTGGAAAACTTCTACTTGATGAAAACACACATTTCTGTGGAAAACATGGTTTGAAAAAAAAAAACAACCCAACATTTCACACAGCTCTTTTTGTGCTCACAGTGCACAACAGACTGCGACAGGGGAGGAAGCTACCCGATCTCTGAAAATGTGAACTGCAGGCCATCAGCTAGAGAAGCACTGCCTGCTTTTACAACCCGGTGTGATGGTGCTAATCCCTGTTCACTACGCATATCCTTAACAATGCTTCTTATTCCTGTCTCTTTTCATAACTAACAATCCACTTGAAACATAGCATTTCAACTCTAGCGTCTAGAGATGGTAAGGATCTTTATGTCAGAACCTCATTTCTTCGCAGATAAAACCCAGTTCTTGCAAAATCAGCATTTTTTGAGGGAAAATTTCTATCTCGCCAAGCAAAAAAACACTCCCACAGCATTATTTCCCAGTGGAAAAAATGAAGCAAAATATTTTATACCCTCAGCATGGTTAAAATTAATATTGTTTGGTCTGTCGAGCCTGACTGAAGCATTAATTTTCAGTTCCACTCTGCTTTGAACTGCATCCACACGCAGTGGCCATTGCTCATTTGTAAGTCCTGGTGCCGATGCCTCGTGCCCTCGTTCCCCGTTTGGCACAGGTCCCTGGTGGGCTGGCAGTCCTGCCTCCGTGGTGTTTGCTGGCTGAACCACCACACCACATCACATTGCATAATGAAGAAGGAAGCTCGTTGGGGAACCCAGCCCACGGAGAGCGGGGATGCGAGGGCACCAGATTCCCATGACGGGCTATTTCAGGAAAACCCGCTTGTGAATGGGATGTTGCCTTGGGAACTGCACAGTGAAATTCATCTGCAATACTTATGTTCAAAAGAAGTGACATGATATATGTTACACATCCAGCAGCGCTTGAGGGAGCATTCAGCACCTACACTGGCGCAGGCTTGGGTTGAATGTGTGTGGCTGATACGTACTGCTGACAATCTGAGGCAACGTTGGTGCGTTGTGGCAATTGAAAAAAATGAATTGGAGGCAATCACTCATCTTGTGTGATCAGATTCATGGTTTTCTCACAAGAATACACACTCCTGAGGCACGCTGTGCTAGTCTTGAAAAAAAGCTGTGAAGGTTGATCATGATTTAGAGGGTCTGGGTAAAAAGAGAGTTTTGTGGGTGATAACAGAATAGCAATGGATTCCATCTGCATAGAATCACAGAATCATAGAATTGGTGAGGTTGGGAAAGACCTTTAAGCTCCCCCAGCCCAACCATTCCCCTACCCCTGCCATCCCACCCCCAAACCCTGGCCCTCAGCACCGCCTCTGCCCGGCTGTTAAATCCCCCCAGGGCTGGGGACTCGACCCCTTCCCTGGGCAGCCCCTTCCAGCCCCTGACAGCCCTTTGGGGAAGGAATTGTTCCCCAGGCCCAACCTCACCCTGCCCTGGCACAACTTGAGGCCGTTGCCCCTCGTCCCATTGCCGCTTCCCTGGGAGCAGAGCCCGACCCCCCCCGGCTCCCCCCTCCTCTCAGGCAGTTGTAGGGAGCGATGAGGGCTCCCCTCAGCCTCCTCTGCTCCAGGCTGAACACCCCCAGTTCCCTCAGCTGCATCTTCAGACCCTACAAATTCCTCGCAAACGCTAAGAGTCCTGGGTTTATTTTCCTATTCTGGGGCAATCTGAGGGGCTTCGCGTCTGCAACAGCCTACTCACAGAAGGTATTACGCTGTTTCTGACCGGCACTCCTGCCTTAGAGCAGGAACACAGACCCATCTGGTAGCACTGCAGCTCTCATCCAGACTATTCGCCTTCCACTGCCTTTATGTCCAGTGCAGAGAAAAGATGCTAAGAAGTTTTTTCTTTCCTTCTCAAGATAATAATCTAAAACATACCAGATCGCTCACACCCTACAAAAATCTGTTTCTCCCCATTCACTATAAGAGGATCTTAGAGGGCAGATCCATATGTAGAAACCCTGCTTTTGCAGATATGTAAAGCTAAATGAGATTGATAGTATCCTGGTTCCTACTTGTGGGAGCAATGAGGGAAAACAGTGACCTCTACAGCTCAGCCCCTTCCCAGGCCTGCTGGGAACCTTCCCCTGGCCTGGGAGGAAGGATTCACTCTCTCCCTTGCTCACACAAATCTTGTCAGAATCAGGGGAAAAAAAAAAAAAAAAAGAATTAAGCCAAATTTAAGGAGACAGGCCTTAAATGGCCACTTCAGATATACAAGTGCCCGTGTCCCCCAGGCTGAAGTTTTACTGCTGAAGGCTAAAGGAAAGTGAATTTTAAAACAAAATAAAGCTAAATACCCAGAGAGATGTTAAAATATGTTACCCAGAAGACTAAGACCTAGGTTCCTCGGTTCCTTCAATGCTTTTGCAAATTTTAACTCACACTGTTAAAAAGGCAAACAAGCAATACTCCGGCAATTTTAACTTCATTTGATTGAAAAGCAAGATTCTGTAAAAGCTAACACCCACTGCTATGAATGAAACTGGAATGAATAAAAATTTTCCCTGCAACTGGGACGGCTCAAACCCAATCATACAATACAGGACTTCTGGTAAGACTCCTGTTCCTTCCTGTACTTGGAGGACTTTGGCAGCAAAGGCACCGTGCACTGCAGACGTGTCCCAGTGAGCAGCACGGACTTGCACGTGCAGCCAGGCACCTTTTTAATACAAAACTGTTCACCCTGACAGCATACGGCGCCACCTTCTCCACACTGCTGCTTCTAAAAGTTCATACCAATCCCATTCACACAACTCCAGCTGGGAGGTTCAGCTCTCAATTGCTCTTACACTCTGTCTCAAAGTATTAGAAGGGGCTGTGCTGGACACCTGGGACCCAGCGCAGTATTTGTGCTCTCAGCAAATATTTATTTTACTCCAGTGCAGCTCAGTGTTTCCTCTTCGGTGTCCACCAGGTGGCACAGGCTCCTGGCACGTTTACAAACAGGTAAAGGGGCAGCAGACCACAAAGGTGATTTCTGCTTTTCTGGACTGCACTGGCTCCTCAGCAGAGCTGGCTCCTTGTTTTTATGTCCTTGGGGTGTGCATGCCAAGTTTCACGCCTGTATCAACAAGAGTTTCACCAGTGTATTACAACTGAACACGAACAAGGCAGATGCAGCAGGTACCATATGTGCACCACAAAATCTGCCATCTACACAATGATTACCCTCACTTTATTGATCTGGAATTTCAATCTGTAGAGAGATACCACTGACAAGCCCCAAGTCTCAGACCTGCTCCCATCATCTACGGCTTCTTTGTGATACACATTGCAGGGTGAGTCCTGATCCAAAGCAAACTATTGCCTGCTTTGTATCTGGATTTCCTCACCAGGGGAAGAAGATGGTTCATTCTAAACTACCACTAATGAGCAAACCTCCCACAAGCTGAGGAGCACAGGATATAGCACCTGCTTAAAACAGAGGCAGAAACATCAGCGAAGGATGCTGTCGTCTGCTATGTTGAAGAATTCACGGGGAGAATTTAATTGATTAGAATCAATTAATGAACTGTGGCTGCCTTTAGCACGGTATTTTGCTGTGTGCTAATACTTCACTCGTCAATAATGAGAGGTATCCAAAAGCAATGGTGTGAAGGAGAGCCATGGAGGGAGATAAGGAATCAACGCCACATCCTGTGTGAAAGAGCATTGCCCGCAGTCGCAGGTCTGTCACACCGACTGCTGCTCCCAGATCACTATTTTTCCTTCTATTCTCCATGAGGATTTTTGAGTTCCTGCACAAAAATTACTTAAAAGTTGTCCCAGCATTTGGAGGCGCCAATGGTTTCTGGGTCCTATAGATCAGCTTTTGGAGGATTTTACATGGCACGTAAGTATGTAACAGCTCCCACATCACAGATGTGGCACAATAGGCGTCAGTGTCACCATAACGGCTCCACTTTCCCCTCAGGATGGAAGCCCCTGTCCCAAAGCTGTCCCCCGCCGAGCCGTGCCGCCATCCCTGCGCCTGCCCAGGCAGGGAGCAGGGCCACCTCAGCCCCCTGCCAGGCCCCAGGACCCCGGTGCCCCCTCAGCTGCCTCCTTTGTGTCATCCAAACATGTTCTTATATGAGGGAAGAGTGCCATAAATACTCTAACACGCTCTAAAAATAGGATATTAAAGCTTTTCATATACCTTGAGGTCGTCAGCCACCTCAGCGAGGGAGCTTCCCCTGGGCAGGCAGCAGCAAAGCCCACAGGGCGAGCAGCAGGAGGCCCCCGGGCGCAGCTGATTTTATCAGCCCCTGCGGATTTAAAGGCAAATCCCAGCCTGGGCTCCTGACAAAATAAGATGGGCCGAGGCAGTTGGATCACCATGTTCAGCACTGATCGTCCCCCTGGCTCCCAAAAAGCCGGCTGGTGCTGCGAGCGTGGCTGCATCAAACATGTCCCCCCCCTGAGGGAAGGCGCCTCGCTGAGGCCTCCATGGAGCCGCGGCCTCCACGCAGCCACGACACCCCAGGAGCCCCAGAAGCCGAAGGTAGCGAGGTGAGCGGCACCCATGGCCCTGCGGGCAGGCAGGGCCCCTTCTCCTGGGGCTGCTTGTCCCCGCAGGGTGGGTGGGCAAACCTCCGAGGGGGGAGAGGGCGCAGGAGGGTGTGAGGCGGTGGGGGAGGGCGGCTTCTGGGGGCGGGGGGGCCTGGCCCAGGAGGGCTCTGCCTTGAGGCAGAGGGGGTGCAGCCCTGAATCTCCCTATTTATTTGTGCCGTCCTGGCTCGCCCTGCTTCTTATTTAAAGCGCGATTTATCTGGCTGCATCCATCAGTCCTTCCTCCTCCTCCTCCTCTCCGTGTCCCACCGGTGCCCGCCACCCCATTGCCACCTCGGGGCTCGGCTGGGCACGGTGCTCGTCTGTCGCCTTGGCTTTCTGAGTGACTCAACACCTACGACAGCTTTTTAAACTTCAAGCTCGGCAGGGAGGCCACCCCGCTTGCTGTCACTGCCGGGGCTGACATGCTTTTTCGGTGTTAAATGTTAACGGGAAGCTCAAAAGCAGCTGTGTTGGTGGCGGGAGCCACCTGACCCCTTCCCCCCCCCCCCCCCCCC
>JADKXX010010396.1:0-25530 GCA_017310255.1 Butorides virescens | reverse complement strand
AAAAAAAAAAAAAAAAAAAAAAAAAAAAAAAAAGCAAAAGCCCCAAAAAAATCCTCACTGACCCACTGACATGTTTCTCAGTGCAGGGCTGTCACAAGCGGGTGTGTGGTGAGGCAGCATTCAGCAGAAGAGGAGTTCATCGTCCCCCCCTCTTGCCTCGCCTGCCTGGCTTTTGGGTGAGAAGCCAATGCCGAATGATTCCGGGAGTCGCGTCTCATCCACAAGGTAAGTCCTGGCCAGGTTGGTGAGGTGGAGTTCACGGCTTTGGGGCTTTTCCAGGTGGTGTGGGGCAAAGAAGGCAGCAACACACTGCCAGAAAACCATTTCTATGCTTGTCCCCAGACCCCTGCTAGCTTTCCTGAAAATTGAATGGCTTTCAGTGTGAAAATTGCTGGATTTTTTATTTTTTCCACCTTTTTTCTTCTTTCTTTTTTGTATCTTTTTTTTATCTTTTCCCTTCTTTCTTCTTTTATCTTCTCCTTTTTTCCCTCTCTCTTTCTTTTTTTCTCCTTCCTTTCTCTCTCTACCCCCCCACTGTGTTATCTCTATGCACTCTATGCTTCCCCCTGGCTGACCCTGTACTTATCTCCTTCTCTAAACTTCTGACATTCAGCACTCCTCCCTGCCACAGCTGCCAACACACCGACACCTGGATGCACACACACATGGATGCACACACACTTACCGTATTGCAATGCCCACTATCTTCCTCCCTAAGTTCCCTTCCCATTCTCAGGGGGAGTGATGGAGCTGGTTGTATTTGTAGATTTTGTTGTATGCTTCTACGATGTTTGCCTAGTTGTTGAAGTGGGACATTTTTGTTGCCTGTTCTTTCCTATGCGCTTATTTTGGTTCAACCTCCTCTTCACCTCAGAAACACCAACATTCATGTACTTGCATATGGCTGGCTGTGAGACTAAGGAAGAATTTATTTCCTGCATTGGGCAGATTTTTGTTGTTTCTAGAGCATCACCCCTGTGGCAGCCAGCACAGCAGTAGAGCTTGATAATAACATAGTGAAGGTAAGGTGCTGGATTTGCAGCCCTCAAGACAGGGGTCGGCACCGTCTCCATGGAGGAGCCATGGTAGAAAGGTGGCTTCTTTGGTGAGGACCTTCTGCCAGCAGCTCCCACCCTGGCAGAAGGACCCATCTCTCAGCCGACAGAGCCCTTTGCGTGTCTCCGCACAAAGCTTCGCTTGCAGAGATGCTGAGGCCAGGAAAGGCAGTTGGCCTTAGTCATACCAGTGGTTAGTACGGAGTGAATGATCACCTAGGCCAAGAACAACTGTCATGGAGGTCCCTGTATGTTATCGGTGTTTGTTCAACTTCATGTTTGAGCCATGGCAAACTCTGCTGTGAATTTCCTAAGCTAGTGAGCTTGCACTGAAAGCACAATCTGTTTTGTTCCAGCTGGTCTGTATGTGCTTCAAACCTTTTCCTTCCATCTGCCTGTCTCCTCATCCTCTCCTGCCCTGGTCTAAATTTCTCCTGTGACGCTTTTGGCCAGTTTTGCACAGTGTCGGAGTCTCTAGATGCAAACCTCTTCTGAAAACCTCATCCTTTACATCAAAGTTTGTGTAAAACATAAGATTTGAAAACTGGCTTTCCCTTTGCTTGCTCTGTGTGTGTGTAAGATACTGATGTATATGCCCTTCACTGTCCCCCTTACAATATCAGGAGCACTGAGAACCAGAATAGAAAATACAAATGATCCAGGCATTGAAAACTGTTAAAAAATTAACACCATATAAGACTGTTTGGTTTTTTTCTATCATTGCTCAGCTTGTAACGTGGTTTCTTCAGTTCACAAATCTTCTGAGGACAAACCTTTTCCTCTCTTGCTTTGAAAACCTTTTTGCACCTAATTTCAAAGACGGGGAGGAGTTGTTGTCGTTTCCCCCTCTCCGTCTCAGACTTCCCTTCTGTAGCAAGTTTGAGAGAGAAAGACGGAGAGAAAACGATTCCAAAGGCATGCAGGATTTATATAAAGGCAGGTGATACACCTTCCTCCAGGTATAATAAATATGTAAAATTGCTGTGTGTTATTTCTGAAGCTTGTAGTGAAATAGGCCTCATTTTCAATTTTAAAACTGACAGCTGTCATGAAATTTTTATATGAAGAAAAGGTGTATTTAATCCCCCTCTTTCTGCCCAGGGTTCACTGTCCTTATTTTGCTTCACCAAAGCAATGGATTTTACAGTGAAAAAAATAACACATTAAATATTTCACTGATAATAGTTGAGGAGGGTGATAAATGTATCGGCCATCAATTTAGAGGATTCACTAACCTCCACTTCAGAGGCAGTCTTTGGTGTTAAAAGCACTTTAAAATGGCACAGAAATCTGCAGCCAGGGCTGAACACTACTGCGTGGTCTGTAAGCACAAAGCCAAAGGCTCTGCCTTGAAGCCACTTTTCCTACTGGCTTTTAGTGAACTCCAAAACACGGCATTTCCTGCCCTGTGGGCAAAAGTATCCCCAGAGTTTCTGGTTCATGTTGTTACCATTAATTAAAATGCAGGAGGGTTGGGAATGTGCTGTCAATAGGCATGGAGAATTACTCCTGAAAAGAGTAATTGACTCCCTCGGGCACACTGTGCATCCCTTAGGACCCAAAAATCATGGTACGTTCAAACTCTCTCAGGTTGCTGCGGTAGCAATGGCCCTTTCTTTGCTCTTTTTCTGATGTTAAACCCAATATTCTTTGTATTCTTTATAGTCATCGCAAGTAATATGCAGTATAGAAAACTCTAGAGACAAAAGCTGATATGCAAAAGAAAATGAAACTGCCATCCTGAATTCTGTGGAATTAACCAAATTTCCCCTTCTACGCAAGTGTCAAGATTGTAGATATAAAATGCAAGTTAATGAAACAGTGTACATTTGTTGAAAAAGCCAGTGAGCCTCATATGACTGAGATGGGTATCTATCTGGATGCTGCAAATCTGCCAAAGCTCAATTTGCTGTTCATAATCACTTGGTTATTTATATAAGCAACATAAAATACAGTTCCAGCTACAGAATCATGTTATTGCTAGCAGACGCATATTGGCAGGAAACTAATATCAAATGCACGCTAAAAAACTCTCTCTGAAGATTTTTAATGAGATTCTCTGAACAGTTATGTCATTAGATAAAGAAATTAAAACTGTGGGAGGAACTCTCACATTCACTGACTTTCAATGCCAGTGGCAGGTGCTTACTTAGCTGAGAAATGAAAAGATGTGGGGTTTTTTTCCTTAAAAGTAAAATTTGCAAAATCTCCTTGGATTTAAGCATTTAGCAGGGCACTTTGATGCGGTTTATACAAGGATTTAAAAGCACCAGCTCTAGTTTCTTCTAATTTTCTTTAATAGTTCATGCTATTGCCTCCAAACCTTTTGATGTCTGTTCCTCTTCCCAGCCACCCAACCCTTGTACTTGGATACTCCAGCTCACCTTCATTCCCGTTTGGCTCTGGGACAGTTTGTGTTTTCAGCTCACCAGATTTAGAGGGGTCATTAATTTTCAGTGCAATTTAGATATGCGTGTCTCCAAAAAGTTTTATAAAATAGGTTGTAGATACCTGGAATTGTTACTGCTACAATGCCACATCCTGTTTACGTTCTTTGTAGATTTTGCTCCTGAATTTCACAGGTTATTTTTGGGAATGGGAGTAAGATTTTTTTGCAATTGCTTTTGCAAGTTGTATTTTTTTGTCATTACAGATTTTAGGCAGCACATTGGTCTTGCAGAAGCAACCGGTTCATAAGGTGTACTCTTTATTTAAGTGAATTTAAATTAACATAATGTATATGATAATGCACATCCATATTGTTTGATCGTGTATTAAGAACTACAAAGACAGGAAAGGAAATCAGCCCTTGGGTATTTTTAGACCTCACAGATTACAACTGAGTGATTTTTGTGCAAGAGACTGCATTCAAAAAACAACAACATATTAGTGACCCTGAAACTGTTTTTCTAAGAGTTCCAGTGGCAAATAATTTTGACAAAAAAAAAAAGGAAGCTGTTTTTAGGAAGGCTGAAAATGCTTTTAAACATCTCCTACTTCAAATTTACCAAGCAAAATGTCGTTTCAAAAAGACATTTTCCTTTCATAATTTATCATTTCCTTATGAGAGAAAATGGCTAGCTGTCCTGAAACGTCTAATTTGAGATAAAACCAAAATGCTTTCTCTTCATCCCATAGAAACAGTTTTGCAGCTGCTCAATTCAGCCATGGAGAGAACTCTTGTAGGGCATTCCAACATCAGCCACACTTTGCATCTGAAGAAGGAAATCAAGATATATAAACGAATAGAGGTATGAGAGTCATGCAGACAGTACAAGGGGATCAAAACTGCAACTTCAGAGAGAGCAATGCAATTTTGTGTATTTTTTACAATCCCAGCAAAACCATTTCTTCTGCTCTGTGTAGCTAATACCGACATAGCAGAATTTGGATGTGCACAGCAGGTTTGCTTCTCCTATCGAAAGATGATGATGATGCCTGAGAGAAGGTTTTGTGCTCCACATGCAAAATGCAGTATACTGTGAATATAGAGAGGTCTAGAGTGGTATAAAACATGACATTCCAGTTTGCTGCATTCTTTCTCGTGGGGTGGGAGAGAACGAAGTTTTGAACAAAGGACACTGGTCTTGTCATGTCAGTGTAGCTGAAACGGTCAAGTAACCGCTCCCCAAAACTACGTTAGATATGAAGTGTGGACATTTTGAACAAGATGATTATTTTTAAATCCATTCCATGTATAATATTGAAAACAATTAATTGCCAGCATCACTTTTGATTTAAAGAGAGCGTGACAGTAAATAACTATTCTGTTGATTAAGGTCCTCTTAGACCAAGAAACAAGCCCTGAGAGCCCACCCAAAGGTTAGAACCTCCTGTTTCTACATGTGGCAAATGCCCTTGCTGTATCACACATAACACAAGCCTTAAATTTTTTGAAATATCTAGGTATGGTAAATTTTTTACCACTCTAAATTTGAACTTTGTTGAGCTGTGACTCATGATGGGCTAAATTTCTTGGGGACATTCAAAGATTTGTCGGGAGAAAAAAAATGCAGTTCATAAGTGTACGACATGCTAATTATCCCATATCTAGCATCTCTGCTTATCAGAAATAATTATTGCAATAATTAACTGTAAGGGTGATTTCCATGCCAGCATGAGTGGAATAATCTGCAGACATCAGGCAGTGTTTCAGAAAAGACTAATGACTCCAGACTGACATTTCTGATTGCCAAACATAACAGGCTTCATTTAAAAAGACTTCTTTTTAAATTCAGGCATCCTTTAAGGTGTCTCACAGCTTCAGTTCTCTAATAAAGAGACTCTAAATCATGAACGATTTTAAGAAAACATTCTGCTTCTAACTTTAAAAGATGTCTTCTTTGCAGGGTGTTTTTAAAAGCTAAATTCAAGTGATACTGAGTGGTAAAATCAAAACGTGAAGAACTTTTGGTTTTGTTTTGGTTTGCTTGGGGGGTTGTTTTATTGTTGTTGTTGAAGAGAAGCTTTCTGTTTGTCTTGTTTTTGAGACTCCTCAATGTTACATCTTTAATCCTCTACAGGAGCAGGAGCCTGTAGAGGATTCTCTAATCGAAAGCTGAGACTCTACCTAGTGAGGTAACTTCAGCTAGCACAGGCTTTCAGGAAAACAAAAGGTATTAGGAAACTCTTATTAAGCTTCAGGATTTTTTTGCCTGAGCGACTCCGAAACGTGTCCACCTGCAAGCAACAACCTGAGGACCTGGCCTCACCCTTGTGATTCCTGCCCTGACTTCTTCACTGAAACACAAGCCTCTAGGGCACAATCCAGTTTTGGCTGTTCAGCCTTTCTCGCTCCTTGTAATTTGTCTCAGTTTCCCCTGGCTGCAGTGTTGTTCTCTGCTTCCTGGCTAGGTTATTGTGTAGTATTGGTTTGACACGTGCTCTTACTGCGCTACCATGTCAATGTGACCGCGGCGACTGGGGAGCGAAGTGTCCCCTGAGTTTTGGTCTTTGGGGAGTCAAGGACTGGTCCTGTGTTCCTGGGGATCTCTCAGACCTAAGATCTCTGGCAAGTGAAAACACTTCGGTGAGTAATCTGCCATGTGTGTAGCTGAAATCTGTGCCAAGGTCACAGCTTCCTTCTTTTTCAAACCTGTGCAATTAGTCAGATAAGATGCAATTAAGAGCAGAAAGTCAGATAAGATGCAGTTAACAGCACAATTTGGCTTTGTGTTTTGAGAAGGGAGAGTATCTTTATTTTCTTGTGGAGGCAAGGCAGAAATTCCCACTGCTTCCATCTAGTCTAAGTCTACTGGGATATTAATATTGCAAGGAATAACCCAAGGGATGGAGGAGCTAGTTCGTTGTCTTTTGCTGTTTTCTGTAAGGTCTATTATAGTGTGGCTGCTGATTTCTGCTGCTTTGGCAGAAATCTGGAATGAGTGGTACGGCATTAGTGAAGGCACTCCAGATTTGACTCTAGTGTAGTTTCAGACAAAACCCAACTCCCAAATTAAAGCCTTATCTTCCTTTCTGATGATTTAAAAAGGAAACTGCAGCAATCAGTTTGAATCTGGAAAAATTATTTCTAGGACTGGACCATGTGAATTTACATAAGTGTTTCACTTTAGTTACCCAGAAGTAAGTATTTTGAATCTGATAAAGCACTGATAAGCACCCTTTTGCTTTGGGCACAGAGAAATTCAATGATTGGGGACTGAAATTAGGAGTTTCATCTTTAGTACAAGCGCCTGTCACCAGTTCTGTGTATTACAGAAACTCAGGCATCAGTGGCCGATGCATGACTCTGCCTTGCAAAATCTTCAAAAGTTTCATTTATTTCCTGTGATGGCAGAGTGAAAGGGAAACCTCTGACAGAAAATCTTGATATTAACAATTAATGAATGAGGGATGTGGTCACGCTCTGCAGCGAGTGCCCTTCGCACGCGCATGTGAGTGGAAGAGGCCTGGCAGCCTTCAAGACAAGCCAGTAGCAATGGCTTACTTCCTTTAAAAAGAAAAAGGAAAGCTTTTAGAGATTCCGATCCTTTGGCAGGACTTCTGCAAGAGAACACGAGGATGGAGTCTTCCTGCCAGAAAGTGATGAGAAAGGCACCATGTGCAGAAATCTGTGGTCCTTGCTATGCTCCACTCCTGATCCGCTAAATATTGCTATACAACTTAGTGTGAACGGTTTCTATTTTGTGTTCATCAGTTTCTCGTTCTGAAACAGGAGGGTGAGCAGTGAGATGACTTTTAGATTCTGGAAAAACTTTTGTAAACAGGATGGTATGATCAGCCCTGCATTCTGGAAGTGATTGCACTGGAGCTAGGAGCAGGAAAAGGCTTGGAGAAAGAGTGGGAGAGCTTGGCTTCAGTTTGTCTACTCAAAGCAAAATAATTTCTTAGGGCTGGAATTTGGATGACAGCACTGCTGGGTTAGCAAAACCCCATGGGCTCTACTGCGTGTATGTGTCTTTATGGCTCAGCGATAAGCTGAGGGCCCATTTCAGTTTTCTAAATAAGGAATAATTTGCAACTGCTGATGTAAGTGACTGCCCAATGAGCAGGGGAATGGGGAATGAATCAGGTCCTGGAAGGTTACTGGCTGAAAAAAAATATTTTGGGTTGGGCATTTTGAAATAGATATGTGAAAAGCTGAAGGAAGGAATCAGGAATATCAAATATAGGAGGAGGCGGTCTTTCCTTTGCAGGGTTAGGTTAAAGGTTGGACTCGATGATCTTAAAGGTCTTTTCCAACCAAGGTGATTCTGTAATTCCTGATGACTGGTGTTTGCTGGGGAACGGATTTTGAAAATGGGGGAGAGGTCCTTGTTTTTACCAGGATTTGTTCTGCTTTTCCTCTTAAAGTATTGTTACGGACTTTGTGACAGCGGTATCTTCGCAGCTTCTGTAGAGCAGGGGATTTTGTCATTTGCAAATGATTCCACTCCATTTTCAAAAGATGGATTTTGTGTGTCCTCACGACTTACTAACCATGGATGATTGCATCTAGGAAAAATTAGAAATGTGTTCATTCTTTCCTGGTGGTTCTTGACTTCTAATTTCCAAGACACAAAGCCACTGACTTGCTAACATCAATGACAGCCCTGCTTAAGCCGGCATTTCTGGCCTTGTCTCAGTAAAAGCTCTTAGCCTCTTCTTAATTTTAAACCCATGCTTAAGTCTCATTGATTTCATAGCCTGCAATGACATTCTTGTGCTACGAGGAGGAAGGGACTTACCTTTGACTCTAGGCTGCCTCTCATCTCTTCCTCATGATGAGGTATCACTGTAACATCTGGGGTAACCTTCAGATAATTATGAGCTTTATCTTTGTGAATTGATCTCTTCAGTTTTAAAAAAAACCTATTGCGGCAGCAGTTTTTGTCAGATTCAGTATGAACCAGCTGGAATTTTCCATCCCTCTGGGTAAGCAGAGAGAGGTGGAGAGCGGATGCAGGGCTGCACGTACTGCCGGCGGCATGCTGCGCATGAGCATCCATCTGCTCGTTCAGCCAGAGCCAGACGTGCGAGTTCCTCGGCTAGTTCTCTTCTCCCATCAGTTGTGCGACTGAAGATCTAGTGACTGGAAAAGACTTAGTGCTGAGTTACACCAAGGTACATGTAGCCACACCTTGCTGGTTCCTGTGAGCGGACCAAAAGCTGACACTTAAAATATCCACACGCAAGAATTAACACGGTCATACGTGCCATCCGTAGATGGTATGGATGCTGCTGTGTAGCATAATGGGTTTGTGTGTTATTTACTGCTTTTCTATAAATGATGTGACACAGATCTGATACAGTATGGTCTGGTCCTACAAATCTACGCTCTGTGACAGTGCTTAAGCGTGCTCTCAGTAAGCCAGCTTCAGTAGTAAATGTAGTCTGGTCATGGTAGCATTGCCAAATTGAGCTTGTTGGCATTAGTTAGCTTGGGGGAATTCCAGTCTGTCTCAGCGTCATTGTATCCAAATGAAATAGCTCAGATACCTCTGTGCTACCCTGCCTTGTGCAGTGAAGCAATGGCAAGGGGAAAAAGAACATTTTGGGTTTTTGTGCTTTATATGTTCCTGGAGCAGGGTCCACCAAGTAGGTCCTGAAACTGAAGGAACGAGGCAACTAAAAATATTTGTACAATACTCAGTAGTATCCAGATCGTTTTTCAGACACAGTTGGCTTTCCAAGGAAAGTTTTAGTTGTTTAAAAAAAATCAGCAATAATGATGTGAAAATACTAAGATCTTAACTGGTTTGCGTTTTCAGCTGAAACGCTTGAGTTTCTGGTTCCAGTATTTCAGAATTCAACTAAACTATCCCTGCCAAGCACAATCTGCTGGAAAGTCAATACTTTCGACCCAAACTATGAAATAAAGCAGAGGAAGAAAAAGGATTTCTTTAAAGTCCTTTCCCAGAGGAAAAAAAAAAAAGAAGTATCTTACATTGAGCCATGATGTGACGGGGTCAGCTTTCTTGGGTGCAGAGACAAGCGGAATGGAGCAAAGACCGTGAAGACTTCATTATTCATCATTAGCACGCATTGAGGCATGTGCAGACCAAAAAATGCAAAGCTCTGCCACTTGCAAAGAATCATTAGTAACTGAGGGGTTTTAAGGGGTTTGCAGCACATTTCCAGTCTTACGGTCTGTTGTAGACCCACAGTAAAATTTAGAGGTCAGTTTGTTCCAAATAGAGTAATACCAGAGCTCGTTCTGAGGCTAGTTACTGTGAGCAATGCAGCCTCAGCAGTGCGGGCTTTGACCACAAGGACCGAGGATTCAAGGAAGGCTTCTACAGCTTGCAAGCTGTAACACCCAGCAGTTCTGCTGCAAGCGGCTTGGTAATTTTGGGTAGGCTCACCTGGGTTTAAGTCACATACCTCAAGACCAAAAGATAAAACTAATTCTACCAAACCCCTAACAGTCAACCTGTTGTGATTAAGCTGCAGAGACAGTGATTTAAAATCTTAAAGTCAAGAATTTTAGTGCACCAGAAGGTTCAATATATCCTTCAGGCTCTGAATCTGTAGAGAAAAAAATTAATTTTCAGGAGTTCAGCATCTGTGGTTGTGGCCAGGTTTCAAAAGTGGTCCACTCCAGAGAATCCTTATGGGGTCTTGGAATCTGATTTTCAAACAAGTACCCAAATGAGTGCAAAGCTTCAGTGCAAACCAGACTTTAGAAAACCTGGCCCGATGGCGAAAATGCTTGATTTTGAAAATCTGTCTGTAAAGGCACTGCCATACATTGACAGACTTGCAGCAACATTTGGTGCTTCGAGCCAACAATCGCTTGTGTGTTTTCAAAATAGACACAGCAAAATTGTGATTTTGGCAAACTGTAGTTATTTCTGAGTCAGTTTTGCTTTGAATTTGAGTTTAAAGCTTCACAAGCAAAAGCAATTCTTCCATCTGTAGCAGCTGCAGAAGTAGTTGTCCCGGAGTTCAGGCGTACAGGTCATTAGGGTCTTGCTCTGTTTTCTCCTTTTCTGCCTGCTTTAATCAACAGACCATGTTATTTCCCATTGAAATACAAAAAGTGAGTAAAACCTGTTCCTCAATAGCACCTGTTAACCACTGCTTTAACATGAATGTGAAATACTCAGGAATATGAGTCATTAGAATGATGTCCTTTTATCTTAAATAGGCCAGTAGGTTTAGAGAGTATTGCAAGATACTACCAAACCACAGATCTTTTTTTTTTTTTCTTTTTTTTTTCTTATTACGTTGAAGAAGCAGCAGCAAGGATCGAAACTTATTTACTAAGGTGCTTGCAGTGCAGTGTTTGTACAGTGCGGCGTTCTCGGTAGAAATTTTCAGAGGTTTCTGTTGTAAATCATGCCATGCTCACTGGGGCCTGCTTATTATCTCATTTTATCAGTGTAAATTCGAATAATTCTTGTGGGTTAGATACTGATGTACCAGAGTGGCTTGAGATTAACAGCTGAGTTCTGATTTAGTTTGGGATGATATGATTTCAGAGTGAAAAAATGGGTGGCTATCAAGCTTCTTTATATTAGTGTAAAGCAAGGGTAGCTTGGCTCAAAATTTGTGCTGCTATAAACTTCTTAAATCTTAAATTTTGTTCCTGGTTTAATTAAGGTAGGTAAAATCCAGTGATGATTCCATGGATTGGCTCTTAGGTGTGTGGGTGCTGAATCATGGGAGATAAAGAAGTTGGGAATCAAAGTTTGATCAAAAAATTGTCTGTCGGGTAGTTAAATCCATAATGGAATTATGTGTTTTATGAAAAATAGTTGGAAGCTTTCTTCCCTTTGTTTGTTTAAAGTTATATTGAAAATCAAGTATACAGTATGTGCAGAAATCTGTGCATGTCAGATGGTTTAGTTTTAGGTAGACCTGTGAGGAGAAGGGAGTTGGACTCAATGATCTTTATGGGTCCCTTCCAACTTGACATATTCTACGATTCTATGTCATGGGAATACCATAGCAAATCAGCCGTCTTCACTTTAAAGTAAAGAAAAATCTCTAACACAGGGAGGATATGCCAAGTCACTCTATGCACTTCTATATTACATTGATTTTTTTCGTATTTAATTAAAATATATGTAGATTTATACTTGGGTTTTCATTCTTGTGGTTGTAGTTAAGCATACTCTCAGCTGTGCTTTTAAATGAGACTTCAAACTCAGAAACATTATCAGTGGTTGTAGATGTGAATTTGTGATATACATAGGGGGAGAGAAACAGACGTGTGAAGATTAAGAAAAAGTTTGCAACTTATAGAAAGGGAAGTCATACCGAGAGTTAGTAAAATTTAGATTCAGACATTAAAAATTAGTAAACTGAGAATAATAAAATATAGATATTCACCATATTAAAATGATCAAATTTTGTATGTGATCCACTCCACCCTCTCTTCTCATCCAAAGAAAAGGTAAGGCCCATGACTATGGTTCAGTTCTACAGCATCTATAACCCACCTGTTGGAAATTTATTTAATACTCAAATTCACACAGTATTTTAGGACGTAAGAATGGTCAGACTGAGTCAGCTTAAAGGTCCACCTGGCCTAATGTTTGGCCTAATATTTTTTGTGATTCCCTTTTTTATTTTTGATGATTACATTGTCCTGAGGCAACGAAGTCCAAATTTTAATTTTATGTTGCATGAAGATGTGCTTCCTTTTGTTTCTTTGAAATGCACTGCCTGGTAATTCCAGCACATGTTCTTCATGCTTGAGAAATAATGAGTTAGCATTTCTGCTTACAGAAACTGTTCTGAACCTATGGCTGTTCTGGTTGCCCTTTGCAGGATTTATTCTCATTTTACTACATCCTTGGGTAAAAGAATAATCCGAGGGTTGAGGGCTTGACTTATGATCACAGAAAAGTGAGATTCACCAGCTCTTTTGTGAGGCAGTGTGTTTTGATTAAAGAAGAGTTTACATTGTCTCGTAGATCTGCAGTGAATCAGTTCCTGTTAGATATAAGGTTTTCCTGGAGGGCTTTGTATAACCCGCTGGAAAGTACAGTCATCAGTCTGCTCTGATCTGCTGCTCGGGGTGGAGATAAGAGAAAGAAGGGGAGATAGGTCTGAACCAAATCTCCCGAGCCTGAGCCCTAACATGGTCTTCTGTTAGTGGAAGGAAAAAAGTTTTACCAGAAATGAGGATCTTTTGACCAGGTAGATAGAGTGCATGTACAAAACCCCAATACAACATGGCCTCGTTTTCACAGAGGAGTAAATGGTTTAGCATCAGAATTAAACTGGGACATTATACATTTAGCCCTTCACAGCCGTTCAGATGCATTGTAAAAGTGGTAAGGGTAGTTTTTTATTGCATATCTTCATGTATTTAACAGTTTTTATGTAAAAACGTGGCTTGCTTTCTGCCTGCTCAGAAAGGTAAGAGGCTGGAAAAGTGCAAAGGCTGCTCTCTCTAGTGAAGTAAGGCTTCAGAAAGGTCCTCTGAACAGAACTAGCAGATGTTGTGCAAAGCAGAGGTGCAAAAAGGAAGGAACGCCATCATTTTACAATGGTTTTGGTGCTTTCTTTTCTGTTCAGGATGCGGATAACCCAGAACATGGCTGATATTCAGGCAAGACATTAGTAATTGTCTTCTACATTTGTAGCCACAGAAAGAACAGATACCAATGCATCTTAGGAAATACCGGTTGCATAATGCGCTTGACCAAAATGGTTCTGCTGTCATTACTAATATTAATGTTTGCACTCGTCCTTGCAGGTAGAAGCTGTGTGTTACCTTGTGCACTTGACTGCTAGAGTCTGCACTCATGAAGAGTCCCAGGCCAAATGTCGTGTGGGTATATGTGCGACTTTGTGGGCTGCAGATATAAATAACAGGTATAGTTTAGACTCTGTGGCCTAAAACTTGATGCTTTCACATATTGGCCTAGCTAAATCTTCATTCCTTGCCCTTAAAAGGCCAGATCCTGCCTCCAGTAAGAACTTCCCCTGCCTCCCACTTCACACCCAACCTCCTTCCAAACCTTCCCCACTTCCAAGTACGTGTAACTGTGCTCTCCCTCTGGTTTGACTCCTGCCTCTTCTCCTGGACTCAACCCTCACTTTGCACTATTTCACCTCCATCTGCTTCAATTCATGCAGCATTAAGTTGGGTCTGAAGGAAATCCCCACCTTGGCACAACGGATTAGAGCATGAGGGATCAAAAAAATGTGGGAAAGGTTCAACAAATGGGCTAAAATGAGTTTTCTGGAAGGAAAAGTTCAGGTTCATCATTGCTTTTTTGTTCTGTCCTACAAATACCTATTTTGGGTCCCTTTTATTTCCCATGTTTCCCAGCTATATTGGACTGTGAGTGTTGGTTACGGTAATCCTGAAACTTATTATAGTATCTCCTTATGACAGGCACCAGGAGCAAGAGAAGGACAGGGAGAAAACAAACTGCATTGCCTGATGTGGGTGATGAGTTTACACAGTGAAAAAGCCACCTGTTGATCTTTGAGTCATTCAACAAAGAAGTCACGTCAAATACTAGCCTGAAAAATTCCTGGTAAGTGATTAAGCCCTGAAACAATAGTGTATTTCTGCCTCTTGACGCTGTCACAAACCACAGGTACGCTCACTGAAATTCTCCCTTTGATGCTCTGAGATCAGAAGTCATTTTGACCAAAAGCTGGAAGAATTACCCCAAACATATTCATGCTAAGGGACACTCTTTCTTTTCATCTTTAGTTACTCTCAGAACCTTTGCATACTGTTTGAGATCTCAAAGATTCATGGCTAAGTTAAAATAAATGCATTCCAAATGTATTTAATTACAAAATCACACTGATTTGGATGGAGAATCTTTTCATGGAATTTGTCCCGATGTAAACCAGAAAAAACCTTGTCACACTGAGCAAACTCAGACAGAGAATAGATGTGAGCAAACTCAGACAGAGAATAGATGTGAATTTGTCTATTTTGCAGGTCTGCATTGCGCAGAGATCACAGCTGATGACAACCTGCCAGTACTGAAGGTCTCTAAATCTGTACAAATAAATAGTGGATATTTTATCTGCAAGCAGCAGAATATTCAATCAAATAGCTTCTACAGAAGATTAGCGTTTTTAGGCGCAGTGTTTGCATTTCTGCTGTACGACATGCATGCCTCTCTTCATGTATATGGTGGAACTCCTTTACGTACATTCTCACATTGTTTGATTTTCAAAATCCTCTAGTGATCTTTTATGCCTCATCTGTTGGGTGCTAGCTTCAGATACCTTAAAAGGTGATCTGATTTTCAGAAAGAGCTATGCAGGAAAACAAAGGGAATATGCTTCCAAAATGTTGTCCTCTTCACAATTTTTGAGTTGGATTGCTCAGAAATCACGAGTCGCTCTTGGAAAATTAGACCATTCTAATGTAGTCTGTTACATGAAACTTGGAAAGTGAAGAACACTGGAAATTTTCAAAAATTTTGAAACACAGAATTCTAAAAATTTTGAAGCACAAAAATCTCTAAACACAAATTACAACTGGACAATGTTTAAGAATTGGGGTTTTTTTCCACAGATGTGTGAGCTCTTTTGATTAGCATTGATGTGAATGCTCATGAAGAGCAAGTGGAGTTCCCAAACATGGTTCTTTATCATTTCTGTTTCCGTATGCCCTTCATTGAACTAGTGCCCTTCTGTGTTCAGAGGGGCATACAGTCCCTGCCCAAAGTGATGCCCCGAAATATTTAGAATTATGTCTTCCCCTTTTGCTTGTAGATAGTTATCAGTCATCAAGAAAAGAGTAACTCATGTCATTCATGCAATAAATTGATTTCGCAAGAATGTTGGCTATTAGTCATGCTGATTATTAGCTGTGTTGATTTTCAGAAAGGCCACACGCCAGATTTTCACAAGCTCACAGCATCTGTTTGCACAAACATATATGGCCCCGGCTTTCTGAAGGAGCTTGACGTCTCACTTCATTTAATTTGATTCCTAAATAGCTGTTTGAAAGCCAAAAATGCTCAGACTGAATGGTTTTGGTTAAAAAACCGAATAATGCTTGGCTTTGAATGTTATGTTGATTTTATTGCCTCTGAGTTGGGGCATTTTTCAGCCTGAAACGTTTTTTTTTCTTGGGGGGGGGGGGGGGGGGAGGGGAGGAAATGTTTTCAGCTGAAAATGTCAGCCAGCCTTCCTCCCCCCAACACTCTGACCAGCCCTGCCAGGAACCTTGGTGATGTTGTCCCCATGACTCAGAAAAGCACTTTGCAATTATATAAACAAGTACTATTATTATTGTAGCTAGGTGGTGAGCCATGAGTGCGTTGCAGTGCTAGTAAAGCGTACTGCAACCCGCTCGACAGTGTGGAGGGCATCCTGACCTCCATTTGTGTGTTGAACTTTGGGGGTCGCAACAGTCAGGTAGTCATGAGGCTAAAATGAAGGGCTGTGGGGATTGAAATGTGGCAAATAATAAAGCTTCAGTGCACTTGTTGCTCATCAAAGTGAAACAATTATGCCCTTCTTTACCATTTTAGGGGAACCCTGTAGAGGTGATGACTTACCAGGCTCAGCGCTGGCTGCTCCCTCTGGCCCAGCTTTCTGTTAGATGGGACCTACCTAGACCTGAGCCGTCCCGTGGTTAAGCATTTCTGAGTGCTCCTTCCCTATCCGTCCTGTAGAGCTGTCATAACAAGGTGTCTCCTCTTGACTCTACAAAGTAGTTTTGCAAAACTTAGGTTCACAAGATGTGATTCCTCCTGCCAGACCTAAGATACCTGCAAGGTCTAAATCAGAATTAGTCACTCTGGGCTTTCTTACAGTCAATAGACAACAGTCCAGGGAGCTCAGATGACCAAATGTGACTACTTCAGGCTAAGATATATGTCATGCTAAGCTCCCTCACTAGGTCTCTGTGAAGTATAGAGGGTGTCTGAGGTGACCACATGCAGGTGCCTACTTCTCTAGACACGCTAGAATTAGGTTAGGGTAATGGTTGGACGTGATGATCGTAAAGGTCTTTTCCAACCTAAATGATTCTGTGATTCTATGATCGGCGCAATCCCTCAGTCTGCCCAGAGGCAGGAGGGCTTGTGTGGTTCTTCATGTTACAGGAAGCTTGTAGCTTAGATGGGGATGTCTGGAGTGTGATCCCTTACTATTAATTTAATTCACAGTTGAGACTTCTCTGCTAGCTTCGTCCTGTAGTCAGGAATGTACCATGGTCATTGTCTTCAGATGGACACTTCCGTGCCAACTCTTGGTGTCACACGGCTGCTCAGCAAGTACATGCAAGCTCCTAGATGGAACTTTCATAGTGTTTCTTACAGGCCTTTCAAAATCACAAACTTCATCAAATCCAGCTGTCCAACGCAGGACTAAGGGTTCTAGGGAAAAATGGGGACTGAGTAGATTCGGTAGATTTGTAATCCTGCTTCAGCTGCTAACTAAGGCACGTGACTGAGGTATATCAGTTTTTCTCCCTGTGCCTTACCTGTAAAACAGAGGCAATGAAACTTATTTCCTTTGCAAGGCAGTTTGAGATCAGTGATAAATAGCATGTGAGAGCAATTTTTATTATCCTGATTGAAGTTAGTTAGGCAAAGTGTTTGCGACGGTTCACCGAGTTGGCAAAATACATCCCTTTTAACTCTGCCCGGTCACACACATTTTTTTGGTACCCCTTGATGGACTTTGCAGACACTGGTGAGATGTGAGTGCATTGACGTGCTGACAGCATCGTGAAAACGTGGCTCCAAAATCATAGAAATAGCTGAGGGAAGCTATCCTCAGGTTACTTGTGTGTACAGTGCTGTACCTGGTGTGACTGCAACAGGGATAAAACAATCATACGGCTATATTAATGTATTTGTGGGGATTAATTTATAGCACCTTTAGTGGTAATGGTTTTATGTTCTAATTCTGGCAGAACCCCGGCTGTATTCACGGCCATGGAAAACTTCATGGCACCTCTGAGCAGCGTCAGTGAGCTTGCACTCCAGCAGAGCAAGGCTAAGCTCCTCCACAGCAAGGTGAGCGGTCCCTCCCGGCGCAAGCGGGAGTTCATGCCGGATGAGAAGAAGGACAACATGTACTGGGAGAAGAGACGCAAGAACAACGAGGCGGCCAAGCGCTCCCGGGAGAAGAGGCGCCTCAATGACTTCGCCATGGAGAGCCAGCTGGCTGCTCTCAGCGAGGAGAACGCAATCCTCAGGACAGAGCTGCTCTCCCTCAAGCTGCGCTTTGGGCTCATCAGCCCAGACACCAGCACCTACCAGGGCCACTCCCTCCAGGACTTCCTGGGAGTTTATTTCAGAGGGCACAGAGCAGCCTCCCCACTCCTTGAGGGTGAACCCTTTCCTGGGGAGTCCTGCTTCTTCACAACAAAGAGCTTTGTGCCGAAGGTGCTGGAGCCAGCTGACTTTTCCTGCAAAACCTTTGGCCCATCCAGAAACAGCTTCGGCTATGACTCAAAGCCAGCTCCCATGGACACATCCGGCCTTCAGCAGCCAAAGAAGCTTGATGCAGCCTTCAGATCCACAGTTTGCTCTCCATTCCTCAATTACCATTTCCAGGACAAATATGCTTTCCATTTGCCTTTGTCAGGCAGTGCCTGCTACTTGTGCCCTTCCCCCTGTCCAGCTGAGGTGAGCAAAGAAAGCACCGCAACTGTCTCAGATGAAGATGATGAGCAACAAGTGCCCAAAACTTCTCCTCTACCCCCATGCAGCCTGCCCTGCCCTTCAGAAGATCATCCAAAGGGCCGAACCTACGCTGCCCTACCTCACAAGCTCCGGATTAAGACCAAAGCCCTCAGCAGCTTGGAGGAGAGTGGCCTGGACTCCCACTGAGGCGGCAGAGGAAGGGCCTGCTATGGGGCCAGTGCAAGACCTTCCAAAGACACGCAGGGTTTGGAAGGAAGGGGTGGGAGGGAAAATGTCTTATGTTTCAAAGAGGGAAGTAATTTTCTCTGCTTTGCATAAATGATAAGGGAGTTTGTAGGGCTGGGCTGCATCACTACAGCACAATGGCAGCTGGTCATGAAGTTCATCTTGCCTGGTGAGACCTGCCAGACCCTGCGGTCGCAGCGTAAGTCTGAGTTTCACCTGGCTGCTCTGCTCACAAACCAAGCTAAAATTTGAGGTGTGAAGGGACCAGAGGCAGGAAGAGGCTAAGACAGTGGAGGTGGTGCCCACGCAACTACAGCTGCTTGAGGTGACAACCTTTTTAATTACCTTTGCTTCATCATCATCTTCATCCTCACGAATGTGCCTGAAGTCTTAATTGCTTGACATGGGGAAACTGTTGATGGAAACAGTTTCAGACCCCTCCACTCTCTGGAGTGAGGAAAAGGGAGAGTGATAAAGAGGCGATGGATTTACACTGTCATGAAATGAGAGCAGAACCCAGTCCGTTTTATGCCCAGTTTATCACAATTTATCTTCAGAGAGAATGAACTCTTTTTCTCTTGGACCAGACACAGTGTGGTCCAGAACATAGTTTCATTTATCTTTGCAATGATTATTCTGAAGGACTAATTATTTGTTTTTTACTGAAATGCAAAACATGTTTTAGTTTTACTTCCTTCTTTTTAAATAAGGCATTTTCAGAAACAGTATTTCTGTATTTGGAAGTTGCCTTTATAAAACAGACTCTTACCTTCAGCTGAGCTGGCTGAATCATTTCCTTTCCTGGAAATTAATTGCTTATAAAATAAAAAAAAATAAGCAAAAAGACAATTTATACCAAAATTGTTAATTAACTGGGTAAAAAGCATTTCAACATTTTAGATTTTTTTTATATGATTTAAAAATTATATTTACCAGCTTTAAATGCAAGTGAGCAACGCGGTTAACATCTGGCTGCTTATACATGAGGGTAAATCTCGACTGGCCCTCGAGATTTGCTGGGCTCACGTGGGATGTACTCATCGATTATTTCCATTTACCAAACTGTGCAGACTGGAGAGACTGAACTGGAGACCACGCACTGAAGGCTTCTCTTGACTTTCAGTGCCTGGCGTATTCGCAGGGCTCAGAAATAATAGAGGAATCGAATACTCCTAAGTGTAGCCTTCTGGGTCCCTGCTGTCACAGAGTGTGCAGCACCACTGGATGAACTGTGGCTGTGGGACAGAATGGGCTGGACTTTGCAAAACCAATAAAGGCCACGCTGCTCCTTCAGCGATCTCCTGGACCTGGAGGCACTGATTTCCATCCCTCTGTGAAGGAGGGAGGAGACTTAGAAGTGTACGGTGGCCAGGGCAGGGAGAGAGATGTCCCAACACGTTCTGCAGGTGGGTCCCCTTTACGGATATAATGCTCCAAGCTCGCTCCCCTCCCGAGGCTTCACCCGTCTTGGCGGGGCTGTGGGAAATTCTCCTTCCCACCCAAATTTGTACAGTGGGATGTGCTGGGAAGTTTCAGCAAAGCCATCAGTGTTGGAAACCTGCTCTCAGGCTGGCCAGGCTGTGACTTGGTTCCCACGTGGTGCTCCGGCTCCATCCCCAAGCATTCATGGAGTGCCCATGCTGAGGCATTTCTCACATCATCTCCACGTTGGTTTTAGCAATTCCTGGTGATGGGGTTCTCCATCCTGTGTCTCAAGAGACTGCTCTGTTCCAGATCTCCAGATTTCGTTTGACTTTATCTAATGCATTTGCTTTCAGCCCCTTTCCCCTTTCAAAGCCTTTTTCTCCCTTTTACCTGCTCACATGCTGCATATAGTGTATGCACCCGCCAGGGGATCTGCTGGGACACTGTCCTTGTCCATCCTGCCTTCCAGCTGCTCAGCCTTTGGGAAAGCCTGTGCTGCAGCCACGGCAGCGAGCGCAGGGTAGGTGCCATAGAGCTGGGGAATTTTAACCCAGCCGACCACGTAGCTCAGGGCTTGGTGCAAGGCAGGAGGCGTCTTGAGCTGTTGCTACGCTGAGCTGAAAGCCAGCGGAGCCGCAGTGAGCAGTCGCCTCATGAAGGTCTCTAAAGCCTACTTTAAGCTGCTCCTCAGTCACCTCAGTTTAAAAGCCAAAGAGAGTTCTCCAAGATGTATTCCAGGCGTACCTGTAACTTCTTGTCCTCAGTTCTCCTTGTGCATTTTGTCCTTTTTCTGAAGGAAAGGCAGCTAATGCAGTTCTGATGTTCCCGTGTCTGTCTGTCAGCCTTAAACATTTTTTGACATGTTGGACAAATACAGCCCAATCTGATGGAGGAAGACAGAGACTAAACAACTTCAGATTGTTCTCCTCTGCCCCAACCTGACATTTCCAGCTACCCTGTCCCTTTGTAGAAAACCTGCATTGCCCGCTCAGCCCTACTGGAAACCTGGGGTGGCAGAGGGAGCTCAGCCCCCTGGGGGTCCCCCCTGGGAGTCCCCGCTTTGCCAGTTCTGCTGTTCACAGAGCTACCCTGTTCCTTTTCATTTTACACTGTTCTCACTAAAATTTCAGGCTCTGGAGAATAAGGACAATTGCCAAGAAATCATTTTATACCTAATAAAGAAATGCACCCCTGATAAGACCCTGTAAAAGGACAAACCACCCGACCTGACGTGGGATGTAGTAATCCCTCGAATCAGTTTGGATTTACCATGAGCTTGGGTCACGTTACGGGGTTATCTGACCTGTGGAGGTTTATCAACATGTTGTGCCTAATAAAACTCTTGTTTCCAGAAGCTGCGAAAGGTGTATTAGCCTGTCTGTTGGGACTGTCCCCCCGCTGAACTTTCCTCCCCAGGAACAGCCAGTGATGTAAATTCATCCCGAGGAGGCAAGTCCTGCTCAGCAGGAGCACAGGTACCTGCGATGAAGGGCAGGGATTAAGCAGGCTGGGGGGCACATACCTTCCTGATTCCCTTGGCCATAAATGTGTCTTCCCCCCGTGTCTGTGCTCTCACAAGCAGGACCCTTGGTTTTCCACCGCAGAGCCGGCGTGCTGGCGGTGGGGCTCACACAGCTCACCCCGGGTATCGTGATACCCCCCAAGGGCCAGCCCCGCTGACTGCCCCATCTCTGGCGCCTTTGGGCTGAGGTCAGTGCAGAGCAACGGGCAAACCTTCACGCTCGCGGCTGCTGAGGCCGGAGCCCCCGGGGTGCAGCACGAGGGGGACAAGCTCTACTGTACTCGCTGTCATGAAGGGAAACCAGAGCGCTGCAACCGCTCTTCAGGTGTGAAACTTGACGCAGTGATGCTTTCGGATTAAAAGAAACCACAAGTGGTTCAATTTCCTGTCCTATTCCCCCTGTCCTCTCCTCCCCTCAGAACAGGTAGGGACGGCCCAGAGCAAGAAGGCGGCTTAGAGATGATTTCGCTAGAAGAAATTGCCTCCCCCCTCTGCCTGCCCTTCCCTGTCACTGCTGGACCCGCTCTCCTCTCCTCTGTGCAGGGCTCTTCCCTGGCTCCGGGTGCCTGCAGCCATTTCGGGGTGCAGCAAGCAGCCGTCTGCGTTGTGGGGTGCAGGCAGCAGCCTGGCCATGGCAACAGCACTGGTTGTACAATCACAGAATGGTTTAGGTTGGAGAAGACCTTTAAGGTCATCAAGTCCAACCGTTACCCTGACCCAGGGCCAGCTCACCCTGCTATGCAGGGTGGATTTGGTGGGCACCGAGCAGGAGGTAGCCCCCAGGACCTGCCTTCCTGGGGTGAGACAACCCTGAGAGGTTTAAACACCCAGGTGCCCAAAGGTGATTTTTTGTGTGGGGAGCGGGCACGGTTCCTCTGAAGATGATGAAGATGACGAAGAAATGAGTAAGACTTCCTGTTTGTTGTGTCCCTGCTGCCGCACAAACCGAGGGCCAAACCCGGAGCTGGGGTTCATGGCGGTGAGCACTGCCGGGTCCCCGTGGAGGGAGCAGGACAGGGTGAAAGGGTGCGAAGCGAGCCAGCCCTCGCCCCACACCTGGCTCATTCACACCTTCCCACAACCCCGTAGTTGCTATTTCTCTTGCTCCAGGTTTTGCTCTTCTTCCCCTCCGGGGCCGCTCGCCTGGAGGGGATGGAGACGGGGCGGGCATTTCCCCTCCCTCCACACTTGCGTTTCTCCTTTGCTGCCTTGTCCTAGAGATTTTCCTACCGGTACCTGGGAGAGATCCAACCATCTCTATTGATCATCCTATCCCCAGGTTGCACATTTAATGACATCTTCAACTAAGAGCCGTTACTGTCATAATGTTTTCAGCTGATGAGAGCTGCAAGGCTTGCCTGGAAGGGAGCTGACCTATTCCTGCTCCTGCTCAGGCTTAAAAGTTTATTCATTAACCAGGCTTCGTTCCAACGTAATCTCGGGTAGTTTCCAAGCTGGTTAATTACCGGGGTGAGCGTTATGTGATAAAACCCCCATGTGTATGTCCTAAGAGGTGGAGGCGAGGAAGAACTTTCTTGCCTGTAACTCTTTGGAAACCAGTTGTGTTTTGGTTTTTTTTATCTGTCTATCAGAACGGAAAGGTCAAAAGCAACAGCCTAATTCAGTACCAATGGGCATTTCAGATTATACTGTTGTTTCAACCCATAGTTAAACATGTAAACCAATGCTGCAGATTTAATATCATTATTTACACTGGGAAATACAGGGCTGTGGTTATCAGTACCACTTGGTGATGTTTATTCTTAGGGCAGAAGTGAAATTTAGAAATTACCTGGGGCAGGACATTTGAAGGCAAAAGCTGGCAAATCTGGCTCCGCAGTACAGACTTCCACCGTTTCACAGCTTCCTCGGGCAGAGGTGTTTTATTTCTAAAATCAAAAATGTAGTTTTCCTCGCTGTGACGGCTGGCAGGAGCACGCCCCTCCGCGCGTCCCCACTCACTCCACGCCTCTGTGCGCCCTTTCTGAGTCCCAGGGGCAGACTGGCAGCTTTGGGGGGCAGGAGTAGGGCTGAGATGTGGGGCTCCTCCTTTGGCACCTGCATCCATGATTGAGCCCGAGAGCATCGCCCGTGCCCACAGAGCACCCCATATCCCCTGGGAGCCGAGCCCAGCCCCTGCCATGGATCTCCCTTGCTCCTTGGCTGGGGCCAGGAGCACGACGGTGGTCCCAGCATGGACCTTCTCCAGCGAGCAACTCCTGGTGCACATGGCCAGCCCAGATTCCCCTGAAGCACAGCCACCATGAACACTTTCATTCGAAAGCACAACCAGCGGAGGAAGAAATGATCTATAAACATCAGCCTTTTGTTTTGCATAGGAGCTGGTGGTTTCAGCGCTTCCCCAAGAAACGAGAGACTTTGCTTCGATTCCCTTCTCTGCCTGCAAGGATTCAAACCCACTTCCCAAGAGAAGGGAAACTGCCTGGCGGGCAGCCCAAGCAGAGCAGGGCACCCTCCGCCAGAGGAGTAGCTGGAAATTGGGGTGCTGGGGGCTGGAAAGGGAAAGGAGAGGGAGCCAGGGGCCGTGGCAGTCCCCTCCTCGCAGCGGAGGGAAGCACATTGCAGCGTTTCCACATCTCATGACGCTTCTTTTGCATTCAAAACTTAGTGCTTCTGCCAGTCACAGGTGACTGGCCCGACACCGTTTCAATCTATATTTTTAAAGCAGGCTTTCCCCCTCTTCACACCTCCAGCCTTCGCCATCAAGATAATATTCTCGAATTAAAAAAATAGCCATTTTGCTATAAAATTTTCAGGTGACAGTTTTTGCTGATTGTAATGGAAAGTGCTCAAAAGCCCCAAACAGATTCCAGGAAATACAGTTTAGGTGTTAATTTGAGAGGCACCCGCAGTGGCATCTGTTTTGTAGTCAACGCCTTTAGTAAGTGGTTGAGAAGAAGAGGGAAAGGGTGAAGTGAAAAAGGTGCTGGCATTACGGTGCTGCTCAGGCTGGCACAAGCTGAACATGACTGCGACGCTCGAAGATAAGGCAGGGGGAACTCGATGGTAACTACGAGTTCGTGCACAAAGGAGAAAGCTGGATTAACAAATCCTCTTGTAACTGGGAAGTAACCGCCAGCACAACCCGAGGCAGCTCGGCTGCCCTGCGGAGCTCCCGTCTCCATTCCGCTCCTCCTGCCTCTGAGAGGGCAACGGCAGCGAGCCGAAACGCGGAACAGCTCTGCTATGGAGCCTGGGATTCTGAGCTGGGAGGAGAGGGATGTGCTACCGGTATCTAAATATCCATCACGGGCCACCTGCAGAACTTGAACTGGGAAAAATTGCCCGCTGGTGTCCCTAATACAGAAGGAGCTGGCGCTGAATGGACGTGGGAAGAGGCTTTAAAAAAAAGCTGAAGGAACTATTTTTTTCATGCAGCGCATGGTTAAACCGCACAGCGTGTTTCCACGGGATGTTGTGGATGTAAACGAAGCCAAAATTCAACGAGACCGTTTCAGGGAGGATTAGTCTGTCAGGGGGAATTGGACACCGAGCGGTGGCGAGGCTCTGGCTCAGGGGGTCCCTGAAGCACAACCGGGGGAGCCGCGAGGGCGGGCGACGCTGCCGCTGCTCTGGCAGGTTTTTCCTAAGCATCCACGAGCTTTGGAGACAGGCTGCGAGGCTGGATGGAGCTGAGGCCCGATCCAAATGCTTCTCCATCCCTGTGCCTCTGAAAAGAAAATTTGTCTGCTGCCAGACACTGTACACTCCAAAAACCCCAACAAATCTCTCGTATTTCAGACATTATTTTTCACACCTTGGTAGTGTTAGGCGGAGAGATGACTACAGAGTTTTCCCTTAAGAGCATGAGTTATTTCTGACCTTTAGCTTAGGCTCAGGACCAAAACTGAATCATTACTGATGCAGGAAAAGTTAGCAATGACTTCTGGAAATAGATGCTGCGTTCAGAGTACCCCGCTGCCTGACCGCCTGTAGAGCCCCTGGCTGTACCTGTAAGGGCAATGCCATGTCAAAAATCTATTTTAAATTGAATCCTGGTTATATTTCCATCATTATAAAATAATGAGAAGGGAAAACTCCAAACCATACCCAGCCAGCAGTATTAATCACCTGCTAAATGGGCTGCTCCCTGCATCGCATCGTGTCCCCCACTCACATGGGAGACCACGGGCAGCTAAGGCAGATGCAAACTGAATTCCCCCATTCCCATCCTATAAGATCCTTCTAATTTAATCTTGTGTCAATCCTAGAAGGTTATTTCTAGATAAGTGGGTTGGGTTGGGTT
>JADKXX010010395.1:0-30198 GCA_017310255.1 Butorides virescens | reverse complement strand
AGTGGGGAGCTGCTGGTGTCCAGGTTAGCAGAGGTCGGGTGGGCAAGAGCAGGGGAAGGGGGATGCAGCATCGCTTCTCTGCCTTCATCGCGATGCTCTGAACCTTGTGGTGAGCTGCAGGCTCTGGGCGCTGGAGTTAGGGCTGGGTTTTATTGTTTCCTATGTAGAGAGATCGTGTGGGGGCTAGACTGAGTGACCGCAGGCAGCAAGAGCGTTTCTGTCCCTTATCTCTTGCTGGCCTTATCAGCTGCACGAGAGGTGCTCCTCGCATGATCTGCCTGCTGCGCTCTGAGCAGCCTGGATTGCACCCCTGGTTCTTTCCTGCTGAACCTCGCCTTTCTCTTTATACCCAGGTGCTTCTGTACCAGCTCTCCTGCAGCGCTGTCTGTGCTTCTGTCCAGCAGCCCTCCCTGCGCCTAAATCCCCTGGCTGCACTTTGCACATCTTACCAGTTGTGCAAACTGGTCCCAGTTCTCTTCCTAGCTTAGCTACCCCGCTGCTGTTTGGGCACTGTCTGTACAAATATGGAAAAGTATTTTGAAAAGCTGGGTTTAACAGGACAGGTATTAGAGGTTGTTTATGAAATACCACCAGGAAAACATGCAGGGTTTTTCATGCCCACCCGCAGCATTTTTAGTAGGAACAGGCAGAAACTGATGATCAGAGCCTCCGTGACAGCTTAGCGCATGGGAAGTGGGAAAACACGCTGCCTTGGTGCCTGTGGGCTTGGGCTTCCAGGGGCCTACGTCCTATGGGGATGAGCATGATCGTGGGCTTCTTGACCTCATTTATCCTATGGGGATTTAGGGATGATGAACTTTAAAATCATAGAATCATAGAATGGTTTGGGTTGGAAGGGACCCCTAGAGGTCATCTAGTCCAACCCCCAATGTCTGTCAGGTCTGTCCATCCTTGCACAAGCAAGGTCAGGCTGAAACACTGCTGGAGAAATGCTCTTGAGATACCCACTGGCCACCACCTGGGGCAATCTTCAGCCTCCTGTGTCCCCTTAACTGGAGCTTCATCCTGTGGCTTGCAAAAGGATAAAGCGGGTTATGCAGTGGAGCTCCCTTGAATGCAAACCCCTGGGAGTTGCTGTCTGAATTCCTAACGCCACCAAATGTCCTTGTTTCTGTGCAATAATGCTCAGCAGCGTGTTAAGATGAAGTGATTATTAGAGGTATTTGGGTGCGTGGGAGTCAGTATTTATGTAGCTGCCTTCTAGCTTATATCTCTCTCTTATCAGATACTCAGGCGTTTACATTCGTGCTCAACTATGCAGGAAAAAAAAAGAAAAGGAAAGTATACACCCTTACATTAGCCTGTAAATATGATGTAGTAAACGCAACTGAAAAAGTGTGAATGCGCTAAGCTATTCATCTTTAAGCTGGCTTTCTGATATCAGTTCTTCTGAAGACCACAATCTTTCATTTCTCATACTTGGTAAGTGTGCTAAAACATCAGAGGGAACTGGGGAGGTTTGACAACTCCTTGACCTCAAACAAGCTACTCAAATAGCAACACTCCACGATGAATAAAGCTTGCTTGATTCTTATTTTTATTTATTTTTTTTTTCCAGGCATTAAAAGTCTTTGCAGTCGTGATGTGTTAGGGCTGGGTGTGGGTAAAACAGCAACGGACCAGAACCTGTGCCCAAACCCAACCTCAGTCCCCAAAACCCTAGCGAGAAGTGGAGCGGGTGCCACCAACCCGACCTCTCCTCAAATCCGGTGCAGCCCTGGCTCGCTGGCGCGGGTGCAGTCCCAGCGCCCCAGTGAGGAGGGGTGGGGTTTTTCCCCAATTCCCCACCCCGTGCGGGAAGGTTGCAGCAGAGCAGGGAGCCGAGATCTGCTTCCCAGGCATCGAGCAGGGTTGTTTGTCTCTATTTTTGCTTCTTTCTGCCCAAACCCCTTTGCTTAGCGATGGCTGCATCAATGAGCTTGGACTAAAGTGCAAACCAAGCCTTCACAGAACCTCCTGAAATGCCACTTTTCTGGGTAAAATCCCCCAAACCTCCCCCAAACCCAAGTCTTACTGTGTTGACTTAAACCTGGAAATTGTCTGCTATTTCTCTGCTGCTGTCCTACCCCTCTCTTTGCTCAGATCCAGATCTCTGGGGCTGCTTCCACACTGGTGCCTGCCGAGATGAATGCCTGCCATCACCTCTGGTGCCCAGCTGGAAGGGTTATAAAGTTGTCGGAGATGCTATCGGATGTGCGAGTGCTGCTTTGGCCCCAAAAACCTCTGCTGCTTCGATGCCCAGCTGTATTCTCTGGCTGCGGGGCGACTTTCTGTGCCCCAGGGAAATGCTGCCCCGGCAGAGGAGAAGCCTGACAGATTTATTCCTTGCAGAGGAACAAGTTGCATTGAGGCAAGAGGTGTGCATGCGTGTCTGTGTCCCTCTGAACGGGAGAAAACCACATCACCGCACGAGAGCGCCGGCGGTGGGCTGCCAAGCGCGCAAGGGGAGGCTCTGGTCCTTAGAAATTGGAAGCCCTTTTAACATCTTTCAGGTTCCCCCTTTCCGTGCTTGTTTTCTGCCCAGCCGGTTGGGATGAAGCTGCCAGCCGTGGGCAGGGGAGCAGCTCCTCCCCGTCACCCCGAGCCTCCCTCGGGTCCAACACCTATGTTTGATTTCCACGCCCGTGACCCTGGATATTTAGTGGTGACACACAAAGGTGCTGGAGGTTACTCCCATGGAAAGGGTCAGAAGAAAAAAATCATAGAATCATTGAATATTTTGGGTTGGAAGGGACCCCTAGAGGTCACCCAGTCCAACCCCCCTGTAGGGAGCAGGGACACCGCTAACCAGATCAGGGTTTTATTGATCCCACCTGATTTCCTATGGGATGCATCCACATGATGCCAAATCCAGATGTGGCCTCTCGGTCACCCCCAGCCCCAGATGTGCCTGGAACAAAGCGCAGTATCCAGGTGTGATCAGGCACTAACCACCCCGCTGGCAGCAGCCCTTTTCCTTCCAGTTTTCCATTTTCATCGGCACCGGTGCCAGCCCACAGGGTCCCCTTGCTGGGGGGGGGGGGGGGCACACAGACCCGGAGGGGATGGGCTACGGGGGCCAAGCGTGCGCAGGACCGGGCCGTGCGGCCTCCGTGCCCCTCGCCCCCAGCTAAAGGACAGGGAAATCCCTCCTGGGCAGTTTCCCTTCGAATTACGGCCGATTAGAGAATTCTTTTGCCTCCCTTGCACGCAAAAGATGTGTGATCTGATAATGGTTTTCATTTTGAGCATTTCCCCCCTCCCTCATCCCCCAAAACGTCAAAGGTTTAAATTTGAAGTTGCCCCTATTTGCTGCTTGTTTCTGTAACCAAGATGAAAGGGTCGGATCTCTCTACTGAAATTTATCTGACAAGAATTTGGGGTTGGGGTTTTTTTTTTGTGGACTCTAAAATAACCTTTCTAGGAAATGTTTTGCCAGGTGCAGCCAGGAGCAGGCTGGGATTATTTGATTTATTCCCTAATTCCCACTGTACCTTCTCTGTCTTTGCTAATCTCCTTCTGGACCAAAGGAGGATGCATCTGCGGGGGGGCAAGGCTGAGGAGGACCGGGGACTCACCCCCTATCTGACCTGCTTGCGTTAATGCACCGGTTAGACAAAATAAGAAAGTTTTTTATATAACCCAGGTGATTTTCCTCGTTGTTTCCATGTTTTTTCCAGCTGGCATGAATGTGGAGGGTCTTCCTGAATTGCTCAGTGTTTGTAAGCAGCAGGGAATAAAAAAAAAGCTTGAAAAAGAGGAGAAAAAGGACCAGAAATGCACAAAATTCAGAAGGGGATAGAAGATGCTGTTGCATTATTGATTTCGTGCCTTGAAGGAACAGAGAAAAAAAAATATCTTTTTTGGTGACCACCACTGTGAAATTTAAGCGTGATCTGCTCTCGCAAACGTCTGCCCACAGCTCGCGCCTTGGGCTGTTGTGAAAGCTAAAAGGGGGACCCGGGCCTTGGCCCCCCCAGGACTCTGAAATTCTGAATAACTGCGCAGTGACAGAAAAGCAGCTACAGAGTCCCAGGTGGCCCCATATTTGTCACAAGAGAGTTGATTCTGTTAATTCACAACCTCAAGAAAAATCCACGGGGTTCAAAGCTCCCGAGCCCCCAACTGCGGTAGCGAGGGCTCTCATAGAATCGTTTAGGTTGGAAAGGACCTTTAAGATCATCAAGTCCAGCTCCTCCCTACCAAACTGGGTGGAATTTGTGCGATTTCATTTCAAACCTGTTGTTTGCCTCGGTGGTTGGAGGACGCCGGGGGGACGTGGAGGATGAAGAGCGCAGATGCGCTGCGGAGGCTCGGGGATGGGGGACGTGGGGGGGGGAGGCAGCTGGTGCCCACGGCATCGCGCTCTGACCACGGACCCACAGCTCCGACGTCACCTGGGAATTTGGGGAATTCACCCCCCAAACACACACTGGGTTGCTTTTTATTTATTGGTCTAACTCCAAGCCAGCGTCCCACCCGTGGGGCCTTTGCTGCTAAAGAAGCTGAGCTGGATTTGGGGGGCGAACACCAACGCCCTCTCCTCGTTGGGGCTGTGCAATGTGGGTACCCTCAGTCCTAAGGTTTAAGTCGTTCAGGTTTGCAATAATCTTTTTGACCCGGACGCTGAAGAGCTGGGGATGGGCTTCAGTGCTCCGGTGGGTGGGACATGGGCGTTTTGGGGGACTTTTGGTGATGAGCCCCGCGAGCTGAGTTGCTCCGGTTGCCTCGTAATCAGCGGTGCGGGCAGCTTCCTCTCCTTATTTTCTGACGATATCTGGCACCAGCGCAGCAGCCGAAGACTCTTAATGACTCAGAGTCACTGTTATCAGAAAAAAGCTATTTCTGTTCTTAACGCCTTTGAAGCAGTGGCTGCAACTTCAGAAGTTAAAAGGCAAATTGATAAGAAAAGCTGCCTCTTATTAATTTTTTTTTTTTTTTTTTGGTGGAGAGAGTAAATAGGGGGGTGGGCGCCCGGAGCGGGGAAGCCAGCGGCCGGGGGAGCCGCGGTGCTGCGGGCAGCCGCAGCCATGGCTGGGGAGGCTCGCGCAGCCCCTTCCCCACCCGCTGGTCCTTCCTCAGGAAGCACTGGTGGGTTGTGAGCAAGAAGTTGCACAACTCTCTTCCGCACCTCAAGGATCCTCCTCGCTTTCTGCAGCTCCCCAAAGGCACCTGCCCTTCGTATGCCAGGAGCCTGCCCGGCCCGAATTTGCTGCCTGGGTGCAGGACACGGCACGGCCGGAGGAGCTGCGCCGACAGCTCGGCCTCATCCCGCTTTTCTTTAAATTGCTGCGGATTGGGTGAAGGGCATGCAAAGACACACTCATTTCACGGGCGCTCCGGGGGGATGCAGGAGTGGGCAGGGGCTGCGGTGCTCCCAGCAGCCATCTCCAACCAGTGCCAGAGCCCAACTGGGACGTGTGCTCCTGGGCTGTGATGGGCTGGGTGCCGCAGAACCCTCGTTCTCCAAACAGGGACCTTCCTCCACCTCGTGCCCCGGCCTCATCACCCTGAATTCAAAACGCTGGGGACTATAGATTAAGGGTGAAGATGATGGGATGCGAGCGCTGTTAAAACATTTTGCGGCGCTCGGGGCTCCTTCTCCTTGCAAGGCCGTTTCGAGTCGCCGCTGAGGCGCCCGAGACGCTCTCTGGAAAGTAGCGAGCTGCATTTCCCCCGTCGGCTCTTGCGCAAGGCTCCCACGTCACCGCTCGAGCTCTTGTTGTTCTTGCCCTCACAGCTGGGACAGGAAGCAACGGCGCGGACGGGAGTCGCTCCCCCTCGAGAAACCTCCCCCCCCGGGCTCAGCCCCCGGCACTGCCAGAGCGGCGGGTCTCGCCGGCGGCCGGGAAAAATTTTCCAAGCAGGGAGGCAGCTCCGTGCGTGCCAAAACACAACGGGGCAGCTGACTGCGGCGCAACCTGGGTTGATGCTCGTGGCCAGCTCCCCGTTTGCATGAGCGCCGAGGAGGTTCAGCTCCAGCCACCTCCCCAGGAAGGACAAGAAATGGGGCTCGTGTCCAAGTCCTGGGCGCGTGCAAATCACGGGGAGATTTTTGTTGCTGGGAAACATTTCTGCAAATAACGCCGGCTGCTGCCTCAAAGGCCCTGGTGGTGGCCCCATTGGCACGGTGCATCGCGGCACGGTGGCACGCAGCAGCCGTGGGCTCTCGGTGGGGCAACGTGAGCGACTTTGGCAAGCGGGGAGCAAGTGGAGAAGAAAATGTGTGAGTGAAAGGGAAAGGAGTGGAAAGGCTGTGTTTAAAGGTTAACACTTGCCCTGGGAGAGAGGAGGCGAACGTCTGCGCTTTTAAATAGCATTTGCTGACGAGATTGTCTCACAGCTATTTGGTTTGGGTTTTTTCTTAAAAGACCAATGATGTCCCTTTTTTTCCACTGTACTTGCTCACACTCCTGTTGAGTAAGGAGTCCGGTGAACATCATTGCGAGATCTCAGGTCTTCACCACCTTCCCAGTGCGGTAGCATTAGTTCACACCTCCCACACGCGTTGCGTTTCTTTAATACAGCGAGAAAAACCTGGCAAGGCATGAGAATGAGATTACGGCAGAGAAATACTTTCCGCTAAATTAACGTAGTGTTTTGACTAATCTCAAAATCATAGCATCCCTTTCTTCCCGGTCCCTCGCTTCCCCCGAGGTGTGAGGACGAGGGGGGTTTTGCATCCCAGTAAAACACGCGCGTGGTGCCCCAGCGCGGCGCTGCGACGGAGGAGGGCAGGGCTCCGGTGCTGAGCGCGCGGGGTTGCCCCGGCCCCTGTGGGTCCTGAGCCGGAGGTGTGATTTGGCCACGGCCCGTATGCTTTATATCACCAAAAAAGACTCAGGAGGCAACCTGGGGCAGCTCTGCGCCGCGCCGATCCCTTCGGCACAAAGAAGCCGTGTCCATCGCTGCTCGGATGAGGCTGCCCCCGATGGCAGCCAGACAGCACCCTGGAGCTGAGCACCAGCCCTTGGCATCCTGCTGGGCTGTGCCAATCTCCCAGGCACCCCCTCCCCAAAATTCACCGGTAACTTTGCACATTTCCAAATGTCAGCCACTGGTGTGCACAGCCCGTGCCACCCCAGGCCTCGCCGAGCATCGGCGGGCAGGCGCTTCGGCAGCGCTGCGTTAGGCAGATTTTAACCCGGGAGCTTCCCCAGTGCTGGGGCAGAGCAGGCGGGGGGGGGGCTGTGGTCCAGGAGGGCTCTGACAGCTCTTGAACTCACACCCTCACCAAAAGGCCCTGGGCAATCTCTGCCGCCGTGGAGCCCCTTCCCAAACACACGCGCCCATGAAAGGAGCCGTCCTCCTCCACGGGGAAAAAGCTGATGGGCGTCGGAAAGCGCCTCTGGGAGGATGAAAGGGCGATGGGGGTGTCTGATGAACCAATTTCTTCCCCCTAGGGTGGTTGGGCTCTGTGCCGTGCCGGCAGGAGCGAGGCAGCGGGCGGCGGTGGCGGCGCCTGGGCACCCGCAGGGGACGTGGATGGATGGAGCGGGCTTTCACCCTGCGGGCGAGGCAGGAGAGGGGGGGCTGCTCTCTGCCCTTCTGCTCTCCATCACCCCGAGCTGTGCCGGGGGGGTGAGTTGGGAGGGAGGGGTGCTGCTGCTCTGGCTTTTTGCTAAGCAGAAACAGGGGGAGGGGGGAATTGCTGGGCTAAAAACGCTGCAGATGTGCCAGCTGTGCTGCGGGCTGCAGCAGTGTCTGCTCAGAGGGCTGCACTCCATGCAAACCCAACCAAAATCAGAATTAGAGCCCTGTCCCTCCGCTAAACCTTCAGCTGAAGAAGGTACAGGCTGAAAGCCAAGTGTTCGATGTTTCGGCCGCTACCAGGGATGCAGAGTAAACGCCCCTGGGTTGTGCCTGGTCCCCCCGTGTTTCAGCTCACAGGAAGGAAATTTGCAGCTCTTTGCTCTGCAGGACACGGGACCGTGGTTTGCAGCTGCACGGGGGACGCGGTGCCAGCGGCTCAGCCCCGCAGGTGCAGCCCCGTCCTCGAGTGCATCCCTGGGGAGGCGGCCGCCGGCAGCTCTCCGGGGCTGAGGGTGCCGCTGGCGGCTTACAAGAGCTGCTTGTTCCTCCCAGGCAGCCCAGCATCTGCGGCCTGGGTTTCTAGTGAGATAAGAACTTGTTTTCTCCGGAAAGTTTCAGGGGAAATGAAGTGGCTAGTTTGAGTCAATTTGAGAGCCAAACACTCTTTGCTTGTGAAAGAGCTGTGGGAAAGTGTCCTGCAAGATGCCTCCTGCATCCCTGCAGCATCCCGCCTGCATCCCGCCGACGTTCCTGCACCAGCCGCTCCGCAGCGTCCCTGTAACATCCTCCCTGCATCCCTCCAGCATCCCACATCCCTCCCACATCCCTCCCACCAAACCCTGTGTCAGCTTCAACAAGTCAGGGGGAGTTTCTCAAAAACCTGTTAACTTTGGCATGATTTCTTTTGGGGATTGTCTGAGGGAGGGTTTGGTGCTGAGCTTGACGCCGTTGGGTGATATTTTCCATGGCTCCTGCTCCTCTCTGTGGCGAGCAAATCTCTTCTTGTGCAGGTGTTGGTGTTCGCAGGGGACGGCCACAGGGTGGGGACCAAGACTGCTCCAGCCCACGGGCGTTCTCAGTGCTGGAGTGGGGAGCAGACACCTCCGCTACATGAAAAGGACATTCAATCTGCTGCTCAAGATCAGTGATTAAATCTGCCGCAGTACCCTTAACTCTGCCCACCGGAGTGCATTAAATAAGGGGTCTTCACGGGGCACGGAGACCTTGGGGTTGAACAAAGAAAGAGGACTGGGAGAGGATGAGAAAGGTGGGCACAGGTCCCCCCATGCCCAGCGGGAGATGAGGAATTCTCGTCCTCGATACAAAGTGGGGCTGTGGGGAATTCAGCCTCTCCCACCCTCTCTCCAAGCCCCGGCGCCGGGAGATGCTCCCGGTTCCTTGCTGGGGATCTCAGCTGAGGGCAATCGAGTCCTGAGGAGCTGTGAAAGGTGGTGGAGGAGCCACAGCTGCAGCGCATAAACCTTGACCCTATAAAACCTGGAGGGGTGTGGGGGGAATCTCCTTCCTAGAAGAGAGCACTGGGGGTGGGAAGCCAGGATTCTGCCTCCCTGCAGGGCAGTCCCCAACTTGTGGCAGTCCCTTTCCCAGCTTCCTAGTCCAGGTATGAAAATAACTTCATGTTCTTTGGGAGAGTTGTTATGGTGCTGCGGGTTTCTGCTTTGCTTTTCTCTCCTGTGGTTGGATCTGTGCCTTGGCAGGCTGCTCTGAGTTTTTTGTGTCAATATAGGTGTTTATGGCCGTCTTTCTGTGCTTGGGAGTGACTGCAAGGGTGGGTTTGCTTGATAGGATCCCCGATGGGTCCTGCGTGGGGAGCAGTGGGTCTTTGCTGGGTACACGGGGCTGCAGCAGCGCTGCGAGCCATGGCATGAAATTCTGGTACCAGCCAAGCTGTGGCACAGGGCTGCTAAAGGCGAGCTGGTGTGGGACCCCCCCATCCATTCCTGTGTTTTGGCAAGCTCCTGCCGTGGGTGGCAACGTCACCTTGATGCTGTTGCATTGGCCCTGGTAGGGGGCACTGTGATCTGTGCTTTCAACTTGGTCACGAGGGGTGGTGGGGACAGGGATGGGGAAGTGACCGCATGCACCCCGGGCCACGAAGGTGGCAGGGAGGCAGCGGAGCACCGGTGGGGCCTGGGGACCAGGTAGCTTAGGGCAGGATTTCAGCATCACCTCTGAGCCTTGGCCCTGGGCTGGTGGTGTGGCTGCCTCTTCCCCTGCGGAAAAGCCTGCTTTGCAGCTCCTTGTGCCCATATCAGTCACTGCTGCTCCTCTTCTCAACTCCTGTCCCTCCCTTGAGGAGGAGCTGGAGGTGTTAGAGGAGATGGTGCTTACAGACCCCAGGCCTGTGTGGTCCTGGTGACATTTGAGCGGTGCAAACACTGGGGAGGGCGAATCCCTGCTCCTACATGGTCCTGGTCCCTGGTTTGGGGAGCCCCATCCCATGGTCCCTGCAGAGCTGGGTAGCAGCACGGTCCCCCCTGGGGAAACCCAGCCCGTGGGACCCCCCCAGTGCATTTGGCCAGAATAATTGATGAAGGGGACTGCAACATCAGCTGGGTCCAAGGCAGTGGCAGCGGGTTCCCCATGGCTACTGGGTGTCCTGGGGTTTCACCAGGCCCCCCTGCCTGGCCTCAGGTCTGCCCCAAAAAGGGCAAAAAGATCTGCCTTGCTGTGGGAGGTCCGGAGCAAATATCCACCCCCCCTTTACCAAGGGGGTTCAATTGCTCTGCCTTATCCTGTGAAGCCCCCCTGTCCATGCAGGTGGGCGTTTTCTCCCAGTGAAATGGTGCCTTCCCCAAAATGCTGGAGGGCCGGGAGGAGTTGTGGTCACTGCTGCTTAGGCTGGCACCACGGATTAGCGGCAGGCGCAGGAGCGTTGCTGCAGATGTAGAAATGTCCCCGGGACATTTGTTTGCTCGGTTTTGCATGAAAACATGGATTTAGCAATGCTGGGCTCGAGGTCTGGGCTGCAGCAAGGAGCTTCAGACCCAAGAAGATCAACTGGAAAGTGGTGGCTAAAGAGGGTGGGGAGGCACCTCCGGCCCCTGCGATGGGGGATTTGCTGTCTCTGTCCCGAGCAAGTTCAGTAACACCGCGATGCTCCGGGGTATCATCTGCTTTTTGGCAGGAGCATGGTGGAAAAACGAATGGTGCTGCCCAGCTGGGGCTCATGCCAGCTTATGTGTCCTGGGGGGGTGGGTTTCATGCTCTGCTTTTGGGCTTTTGTTTTCTCTTGCTGTTGTTTCTTGTAATACTCTTTGGCCAGAAGCCAGAGCCCCCGGGGCATCCCTCATGGGGTGCAGTGTGCCCAGAGCTGCTCCTTTGTGGCTGTGGTTACACTCACCCAGGGAAAACAGATCTTCTGCTTCCTGCAGGGCTCATCACTTCTTGTAAAATCCTGCTTAATGGAGGTGACAGCCCTGGACGGGCCCGCTGGCATGGCTCAGCCTCCACCCATGGGCGCGTACCTCCAATGGAGATGGGTGTTGCTGAGCCGCTGTGATTGAACGCAGGGAGGGGTCCCTCTGGGCTCTTTGAGCAGCGTGCAGGTGACACCGTGCAGCGGGACCCGATGGCTGCGTGGTGTAGCTGCTGCCTGATGGTTTGCAGCGTGGGTCTGGTTTGCTTTCCCACCAGGGAGGCTGCAGCGGAGGGGGGGACATGGGGCTGGGCTGCAGGCACAAGAGCTGATGAAACGTGGCATTGCCTCGGTGCTCCTTCTTTCACTGATGTTTTGTATTGGGCAAACTGCAAGCTGAAGCATTACCAAAATATATCTTTGTAATTTGCTCTCTTCTGCTGCCCCTAAATCTGGTGCTTTCTTACTGCAGAGGAGCTTGTGCAGAGGGAAGAGGAGCTGTCAGGTCCAGCAGTGGCTCAGAGGGAAATTTGTATTTGCTCCTTGCAGGATGGTGGGGGGGGAAACAAAATTCAGCAGTTGTGGTGCCAACAAAATAAAGCTTTTGTTTCTGGCAAAGCAATCATTTCACAAATTAAGTTCCTGGCTGGGCGCAGCGTGGCTTTCCTGCTGGCTGCCCCAGGCCAAGGTCCCCAGGACAGGAGAACGGCTGATGGGATGCGATTGGTGATGAAGCAGTGAGGGGGATGAGCAGAAAGGAGGTGCCCTTGCCTATGGAGTGATAAATCCCAGCAGCCAGGCTGGGGCCAGGCGCTATTGCTGTCTGTGTGTGGGGTGGGTGGTCTGGATCCTGCTCTGGACAAGGCAGCTCAGGTTCGCCATCGAAGGTGGAACGGGATGGAGTTCTGATGCTGGGAAATGGTGGGGGGGGGGGGGGGGGGAGGGGGGGGGGGGGGCTTAAAGAGATGTCTGAACACGCACCCTCGCTGCACAAAGGGCTTTTTGATGACCGTTTCCAAAGCAGATGGAGCATTTTTCTATCTAAAGAGCCAAATTGAATAGGAATTGCTGGGGAGAACGAGGAGAAGCAGCTGCATCTTTTATTGCTGCAGTTCAGGCTTGTCTCCCCTGTTCAGCACAAAACGTTGCAAGAGCTGCAAAGCAGAGGGTTAAACCATCTCGTACTAAGCAGCGATCACCAAGGCAGAGCTGGGCAGGTCCACCTAGCCCCGTGCTGGGAAAAGAGGTGACTGGATGCTGCCAGACACCAGTTTGCAACGGGTAGCAGTAGGAGGACTGGGTCACATGAAGACAAGGGCAGCAATACCAAGGAACAGCCCCGCTGCATCTGCTGTGCAAGGGGACAGTGGGGGGCCAAAGGCTGTGCTGGGGGGAAAAGCAACCATGGAGGGGGCTGCTGGAGCCAGGCGGTGATGGGACCAGGTCTGGGGCAGATCCCTGAGGTCAAGCTGAGCCTCTTTGCTTGCTTGCTCTGCCCTGCCCCTGCCTGGGGCCGGGTCAATGTGCCGGAGGCTGAGCCACCTGCGTCAATGCTGAGCTGGCCCGGCCCCCGCAGCCTCGCCGGGGGGCCCTGTTTGGGAACAGCAGCTCCATAGCAAACACGGGCAGGTGTCCAACCATAACACAAAGTGTGTTGCCACACAGCATAGGGGATGCTGAGAGGCTCTCTGGTATGTGAGGGCTCCTTCCTCTTGGAAAGCAGCCCCGCAGGGAGGCTCACAGGCACCAGCCATCCCCAAGCTCAAGCCTGGACCTTTCCCCCTGCAAGCTGCTGCTGCTTTTCATAGAATCATAGAATCACTTTGGTTGGAAAAGACCTTTAAGATCATCGAGTCCAACCTTTAACCTAACCCTGCCATCCCACCACTAAACCCTGTCCCTCAGCACCTCATCCATCCTTCTTTTAAATACCTCCAGGGATGGGGATGCAACCACCTCCCTGGGCAGCCCATTCCAGAGCCTGACAACCCTTTTGGGGACGAAGTTTTTCCTAATGTCCAGCCTAAACCTGCCCTGGCGCAGCTTCAAACCATTCCCCCTTGTCTTATCATCTGTTACGAGGGAGAAGAGCCCGACCCCCACCTTGCTACAGCCTCCTCTCAGGCAGTTGTAGAGGGCGATGAGGGCTCCCCTCAGCCTCCTCTGCTCCAGACTAAACACCCCCAGCTCCCCCAGACGTTCCTTGTAAGCCTTGTGCTCCAGACCCCTCCCCAGCTTTGTGGTTCTCCTCTGGACATGCTCCAGCAATGCAATGTCTGTCTTGTAGTGAGGGGCCCAAACCTGAACACAGTATTCAAGGTGCGGCCTCACCAGCACCAAGTACAGGGGCACGGTCCCTGCCCTGCTGGCCACACCAGTCCTGATACAAGCCAGGATGCCATTGGCCTTCTTGGCCACCTGGGCACCCTGCTGGCTCATCTCATTTTTCACCTCATTTTTCATCTCCTCAGCCCCTTTCCCCTTCTCAGCTCTCTTGCTGCCCCTTCCTCAGTGTGTTTCAGCTTTAGTTTTGGCTCTTTAGTTTAGAGGGTTGGCTTTGGGAGACCAGCCAGCAGGGCTGGGGGTTGACTCCCCTGCCTGTGGTGCCAGGCTGGGGGCTGCCCATCATGGTAAATGTGGTGGGGTTGGCTGTACATGGCACGTCCTGATCTGCCGGTGAGCGCTGGTGGCTGTGCCAGGGAGAGGGGGATGCTCAGTGTGTGTGGCCGCAGCTCTTCCTGCAGAACGCCGTGTTTGCAGCAATCCCTTAGGAATTGGGGTCTCATGGTATTGCTGGGATGGTTGCCTTGGCTTGTCGGAGCCCCCGTAAGCAGGTCAAGTGCTGCTGTGCTGCATCTAAACTAAAGCTTTACTAAATTAGATCAGCTGTATGTACCTTCCTGTTGAGCAGACACAAATTTGCCTCGCTGCTCTCGGGTCTGTTCTGGGGCTCAGGGTGCTGCCCAGAGCTCCCCTGGGAAGCTGCTGGGTTTTCTGCCTTCCCTTTTGTCCCCAGGGCTGGGGAGGACGGCGGTGCCAGTGCAGGGGCTGCTGGTCTGTGCTCTGCAATGGGTGCTGGGCCTCTCCTCCTGTTGCCAGTGAGCCCATGGGGAGAGCTGGGGGGGGGGGGGGGTCAGTGGTGTGGCTCATGGTGCTGAGTCTCCTCCTGTGACCATGGCATAAAAAAGAAAATTCAACCCCCCCTAGGAAACAGCTCCACAAAATAGCACCTTCCTCTCCCAGCACATTCCGGCTGTCGCATCTCTGCACCCTGCGCTGTTGTTGGTGTCACTTGGGTGGCTTTGAGAGTGAGAGATGGGGCTCTGTGGTGAGAGGGGAGCAGGGCACTGGGGGTACCAGGCTGAAGAAGACTTGATCTGGGGGTTTGCCTGGGGCTGCCAAGGTGGGAGCTGGTGCTCTTAATGGCTGGACCCCACCAGCCCTGCCCTGCAGCTTTTCTTGAGTGTTGGTCATCACAGCCCGAGCCAGCGCTTCCATCGTGCAATGGCTGGTGCAGCCAGGGCATGCTGGGCGGCACGGAAACCTGCAAAGGCCTTTTGCAGGCAGCTGTGAAAGCTTTTAATTGATGTTGCTGACATAACAGCGGGTGCTTGAAAACCTTTGTTTGATCGAGCAGACGGGTTTCTAATGCTCTGCATCGGAAACTGCACTCTGTGCTGAGGAACCCGCCGTGGGGGATGAACTGGTCCAACCTGTCACCGAGGAGCTTTACTTTGAAAGTAAAAAGCCAGTTTGGTTGTGTGGAAACATTGCCTGCAGTGGAAGGATTAATGACTAATCGTGGTTTCATTAACTCTAGTGCTTTCACTTTCAGTGGAGAGTTCATCTAATGGTAGGATCAAATAATTACCTAGAGATCAGCACCATCTCCTGTGCTCTGCAGAAAATTGAGGGGTGTAATGGGTGCTTGTGGGCAAAAGTCTGTGTGGCTTGGGTGGTCGGGAGGGGGAGTAAAAGGTCCTGATCTCTGTAAAGTCAGACCCTGCACTATGGGACACCCAAGGCAACTGAAGAGCAAAAGCTTGGGGATTTCTGTAGGGCAACAGTATTGTCTGATTGGGGATGAAAAGTTTCGCTACAGAGGTGATACAAGGGAATGGCTTCATGGCAACAAATGTGGCATTTATTCAACTGAAATCAGTGTCGGCCTCAAAAGACACAGGGTGACTGTGCCGTGCTCAGCCTTAACAAATTATCTTTACATACTCATAGAATGTTTTGGGTGGGAAGAGACCCCTAGGGGTCACCCAGCCCAAGCCCCTTGCAGGAGCAGGGACACCTTGAACCACATCAGGTTGCTCACAGCCCCGTCCAACCTGGCCTGGAATGGTCCCAGGGATGGGGCCTCCACCCCCTCTCTGGGCAACCCCTGCCAGGGTTTCACCACCCTCACTGGAAAGAATTTCTTCCTTAGATCCAGTCTAAACCTACCCTGGTTTAGTTTAAGGCCATCCCCCCTTGTCCTGTCCCAGCTGGCCCTGCTAAAAAGCTTGTCCCCCCCTTTCCTCTGGGCCCCCTTGAAGCCCTGAGCGGCCGCACTCAGCTCTGCCCGCAGCCTCCTCTTCTCCAGGCTGAACACCCCCAACTCTCCCAGCCTGGCCCCATAGCAGAGGGGCTCCAGCCCTCGGAGCATTTTAGTAGCCCCTCGGAGCATTTTAGTAGCCCTCCTCTGGCCCCGCTCCAACTGTTCTTGACATCTCTTGATGTCACTTTAAATATATGAAATGTTTCAATTTAAGATGTATTTTAAAAGATAAATTGGGAAAGAACTAAAATCTAGGTGAAGTATTTAAGTTATAATAGTCAGTCGCCAGAAATCTATAAGTTAGTATAGCTTTCAATCTTTTTCAGAAAATTACGTTAACACTGAAGAGCCTTGCAAACTGTGCCTCCTGGGAGTCTCTATTTTCGGTTGGCGGTGCAATACTTGTATACAATAGCACGGTGCTTTAAAAGTAATCTTTTCCTCAGCACCCGTGTTTTTGGCAGTTTCCCCAGGGTCTGAAAATAGTTGTGGTAATAGCGCAAAGATTTGCCCCAAGACAAGAGAAAATGCTAAATATAATTTATTAAATAAACATTTTTCCTTCATCAATGGACAAACAGGTCTGTGAGGACAGACAGATCTGCTGGGTCAATGCACCTTCCTTGTGTTCAGGTGTGGGAAGTACACCCCGTACATCGCCTGTTGGACCTGGTACAGGTGGGACTTTCTTCTTAGGCAAAAGATGATCTGGTGGAAAAAAAGAACAATGTTAATGGCAAGACCCCCTTAATTAGATGCTCCCAAACCACACTGCCAGGGTGGGATGGACTCTGGGCACGAGGTGCTTGCTTAAAACTGCATTGGCAGACACTGGCATGGCCCCCAGTTTTGAATCTGAGGTTTTCCCCTCTTCTAAAACTCGTTGTCTGTCATTTTTACTCTTGAGCCTCAAGGACAGTAATCCATGTTCTCTGTAGGTTTAGCTGTTCTCTTCCAGCTGGTGCAAAGCAAACACAGCTGCTTTTGAAATAGTGTTATTGAGATGCTGTGCCCCATCAAATGGCCACCAGAGATCAGAAAACGATCTGCCCTGCTCTTTCCAAGGGTATGCAGCTGGAGTACGGCCCTGCGAGGCTGCTGCAGTCTGTATGTTAAGAGCTTTGAATACAAAATTCTGGATACGATTCCTGCAGGTAACTTAAAATGTCTCTTTCTGCAGTCCCTGTAACCTGATAATTCTGCGCATATTTGAAAAGAGGAGAGGTTTAAGAAATGCTGTGGGAGATCCCCTAATTCAACCTGCTTGTCATCTTGGCGTTTGCTTTACCTTTGGCTTTACATTTTTCTCTCTGCGAAGGTCTCTATCACATTCATGATCTGCTGCTTCCTTTCCTAGAAATCTACTCAGCTGACTATAAATCCCCTTCCTCATCCTCCTGTGCACAAGTCCTTGAGAGAGCTGGCAGGAATGGAAGCAGGCTTTGGCATGCCCTTTACTGTTACCACGTGTGTTGGGTGCTACTTCCATTGGGCTGCTTGTGGATGTGTCTGGATGTCCCTCCTGCAGCTCCCCAGGTGCTGCTGGAGTCAAGTTGGGGGTAGGACAGCAAAGGGGCCACTCACCAGGAAGCATAACAAGATGAGGAGAATGAAGCCAAGCAGGGTGAAAATGCAGATGAGGATAATTGCCCAGAACTCAAGCCCTGCAAAGGCAAAATAAGGGTGCATCAGTTTTCAGGATTCCTGTCTGTGGGACAGAGAGGGAGATCTTGCCCTGGCAAAGTTCAAAAGGTGAGGCAAAATTTCTGACAGGCAGCATCTGGCCTTCCCTGGCTGCAGGGGCAGACGTGCCCTGGTGATGTGGAGATGGGTGAGATGTACAGAAACTTTGGTAAAATGGAGTGAGGGTCTGAGGAGCTGGAACTTTAAATGCCACCTCCACGTCGGAGCCCTCAAATGGTTTCAGGTATGTTCAGAGAGACAAAGTTCTCTCGTAGCTGCTGGCTGGACTCTTGGGGAAGGGGACAGGGCTAAGGGTGTCTGCAAAAGCTGGAGTTACTTTTGCCATGGTGGTGCATGGAAAAGCACCAGTTCAGAACACTTTTTTCCACCTGTTTACTGTTAGTTCTGACATTGTGGCTACACTCACAACACCGTATCTGGATTTCTTTTGTAAATACTGCAGTTAGCAAAATTTATTGGTGCCAGAGCTCTAAAACAGCTACTGAAATCACATTGCTTTTGCATGTCCTTCACTCCCATTTTCCTCAGGCTGGCTGGCTCTGATGGTGCCCGCTGTTTTTGCTGCGAGCCTCCCAGAAGTCCTGGATTTCTGGGCTCTTGCCCAGGTCTAGTCTCAGTTTCAAGGCATGTGATGCTAATTTACTGTAGTTCAAATATTCAGTGGCTGTAGGGTGCATCCTGCCTAAAAAGCACTTACCAGATCTTTCGGATTCCTGATCATCTGTTTTGACTGGAGAGTAACCTGGAAATAAAGGGTGGGACAGGTGAAGAACAGAGTGCTCTGGAGGCGATTAAAACAAAACTAATGAACATTCCCCCAAAGTCATCTTGGGAGCTCTCACCTTCAACAGTCAGGCTCTGATCTTCCAGCTCATAGCTGGGGCCCAGCTTGGTGAACCCGTGTGTCAGGCGTTTCAGCTCCTCGTACACCTCTTGCTTTTGTGAAGCCTGTGAGAAGGGGTCGAGCGTGATTTTGCAGATGGAGGCAACACTCGTGTACGTTTTGCTGTGGACAGGCCTGGAGAACGAGAGCCAGAGTCGTCATTAAGAATAAAAAAAGTCAAGGTGAGTAGAGGCAGGGAGAAGGATTCAGAATCAGGCTGAGGTTTGCACATGTCTAAGCAATGTTTTATTAGCATGGATCAGTTTTTGCAGTTTATGCTAGATGAGACAGGAACTCATGCACCCTTGTGAAACCCACCCACTGACTTCATCCCAGGCAAGGCAATTCGAAGGGCTAAATCATCTCAGCTTTTTTTGTGCCTCCAAAGAGGCGCTGGAGAAGACACAGAAGTACATTTAGTTCTCAGGCTGGTCACTTCTGATGGTTGTTTTGCTAAAGTGTTTCAGGGGAGTTTTGGCTTATTTGAATAAGCTCAGTGAGGGGATGAACGTTATTTGTTTTACTCTGGAATTGTTTATGCATGAAAACAGCTTCGCTAGCATGGAAACAAAACCACCTCTCATTGGGACAGAAACCTTTTGTGGTAAAGGCAAAACTGACTGAGAGTGAATGAAGGTGCCTCCTATGTGTCATCCCGAGCACAAAGGTTGGCGATGAAGCACGAACACCACGGTGTGGCTCTGCCTTTTCTGCTAACTGCTCCTTTGGGGCTCAAGGGGAAAAAAAACTCTTCTGAAGCAGGACGTACCCAAAGCTCTCAACGGTACAACCAGCAAAGTAGTTCATCAGGCTGCCAGTTCTCAAGACATCAAGCTGATAGGAAGAAACAAAGCAATTGAGGAAAACTCTATTAAATTTAATACATCTTTAATTTGGACAGGGAAATTGAGCTTTTGCTGTTAGTTTTACCTCTCTCTCAATTTTTGCCTTGTTCGCTTGGTACATCTGTGACCTGGAGTCCTGCAGTTCTGCAGAGTAGGGAAGGTTGGAGATTCTGAAGTTTAATCTGAAGTTTTCTTTCCCAGACTTGAGGGGTGTTTTGTAAGTTGCTGCCTCAATTGCTAGTTCCAAGCCTGGGAATCGAGAGGAAACGTCAGTACAAATTCTAGCAGGGAGAAGCAGAGGCTCTTCTACCAAGCAGCACTGAAAAGCAGGCTTTTAGCTGGGAAAACCTGAAGTCTTGATAGATCAACAGAACTCGAGTTGCATTTGGGTCTGATGGCCAGTTCTCAATCTACCCTTTGAATTGGTCCTTCAGCAATGTACTAGACTACTCACTTCTTGAAGAAGCTTTAAGTTTGAAAAAAGTTAAAAGCCTGTTTATCTCTAAATGCTTGAAGTTATGGTGAGTAGTCACCACTTCATTTTCTTATTATTTAATGTTGAGTAGTGCCTTAAGCCACGGAGGACTAAAGGGCTATGCTGAGCGAGACCAAATGTGGCAAAGGACTGGACCAACTCTAACCTGAGTTCCATGATTCAACTTGATAACATAAATATATTTCCACACCCCCACCATGCACTCTGACAGACCAGAAGTTGGGAAATTCTGAGTATGCCATGGCAAAATGGGTTGATCAGGGTCAAAACTGCGCAGCTGTGATTTGAGCTCTACGTACTCTCTACTGAGAACCCTTGCAGCTGGTAACTGCTTCCCAGCCACAGCCCGGTTGTGTTTGAAGTCCCGTCCTGAAAAGCCCTTTCAACCACAGCCCTGTTGATGCTGGGTTCTGGTTGGAAGAAGCACTTGCAGTCGACCACGATGGATCCAGTCCTGCAGACAGAGAAACAAAGGTTCTGGGATAAATAGGCTGATGATCACACAACTTCATGTGGGAAAGGGTTTCCTGAAGGGTTCCTGCTGTTCTGAGTGTGTTTTAAGCTAATGTGGTGCTATTGAGAGATGCAGAACAGGCTGCTTTGGGCTGTTCCTTTGGCCAGGGACAGCAAATGCAATACCACTACCTCTTTGTCTGCAAACTTAGGTTATACAGCATGCATATGATGAATGATTAGCATATTTTTTAAAAGCTTTTACCCTGTGTGAGGGTCCCTTATCCAAGCCTCTTTCTATCTAGGGTAGGACACTACAGCTATACCTGAAGGCCATTTTTAAAAACGCCCAGTGGAGTCCAAGTCAGGAGGAGGAGGGTGGAGGTTGCAGGGTCACCATTTGGTCCTCGTTAAGAGGCAAGATTGTTGATGGTAATTAAAGGGATATTCAGAGACCTAGGAGTGCCTTACAGAAATCCTGAGACTTAGAAAAATGTCAGTCCATATCAAGCCAGGAAAAACTCAAACTGATGAATTCTGGGAAGCCTGGAAATGACTTCTTAAGGCATGAAACAAATAATTTCCAATGTGAGACTGGAGGGGAGGAATTCTGCAGAGGAGAATGGCATCTGGCTGTTGGGGAACAGTGCCAGGGTGTGGCAACCTTTCAAACAAAATCTGATTGTATCACAGACCTCAGCCTTGTGACACTGCAGTTGAGGAACTGGTCTCGCAGGTCGCTCTGCTGGTACAGTTGATTCATCTGAAATAAAAATGTCATGTTAAATATTAAGTGACTTCCAGGGCTCATGGTAGATACTTTAGGGCAGCAGAAGGGCCTCTAACTTTGGAGAAACACCAGATTTTTTTTTTTGGCTAGTTGGATTTCATGGGAGTTTTGGTTTTTACTTCAGAATGTGCCTTCTGGTGATGGCGTCTGAATTCCAGCTTGGCAAGCCTTTCCGTCTTCTCTGAGCAAGCTGCTGGTGTTAAACAGCACAATCTGCTGACTGACAGCTGTCATTTTGATCCCCATCTCTCAGACAGCACAGGCTCAGAACTGAAAGTATGGAATGTTAATGCTTCATCTAAAAAGCAAACCCTACCTAATTAGGGCTTTCTCAGGTTGATATGTTGGCGGATCGGTGCTGAAGAGAATGTGCTGGATTCTCAGCAATGGATTATGTATGAGCTGACCTCTGAGCTGGCCCCTCAGAGATGGGACCAAAATGCTGACTGAGCGTGCATTTAACCTAAACCTCTTGCATTCTGTAGTGCGTGTCTTTGGCTGGAGAGAATTTCTTAAGACTACATGTAACATAAAATCAAAAGTGATTCAAAGGCTAATCTCATCTCTTACATTCTAGAAATTCTTGTTCACAAATACTGATTTTTTTTTTTTAAATCAAAGAATAAATCTGCAGAAGTTGCTGCAAAAATTCACTGGTGCAGAAGTGATGGTATTTAAGCTGCAGCTCCTTACCTTGTTACTGATGCTTTCCACTGCTGCTTTGTATTCTGGAGACTGAGAGTCTGGGTTAGTTAGATTTTCATTGACTATTCTAAAGCTCAGTCTGTAGCCCAATTTAGCCGGAGCTTCAGTCAAGACAGGCTTTCTGGTGATAGCTGTGTCTGTGATGGGGAAACCTAAACAAAAAAGGTACAGTGTGTGTATTTTTGCATCAGATCTATCTATATCACAAAAGCAATATAGGAAATGGCCTCAAGTTGTGCCAGGGCAGGGTTAGGTTGGCCATTGGGAACAATTCCTTCCCCAAAGGGCTGTCAGGGGCTGGAAGGGGCTGCCCAGGGAAGGGGTTGAGTCCCCATCCCTGGGGGGATTTAACAGCCAGGCAGAGGCGGTGCTTAGGGCCAGGGTTTAGTGGTGGGATGGCAGAGGTAGGGGAACGGTTGGGCTGGGGGAGCTTAAAGGGCTTTTCCAACCTGAACAATTCTATGATTCTATGTCCACGTTTAGACTATATAATCTAACAATGAAATTCTTCAGGAATTTGTATGATTTAAGGGATGGAAATGCAGGCAATATCCTGCTGGATTGATTTTGTCATAGTGTCGAAGTGTTCAGAATACCAACAAACCAATGGTGAAGTTCCTTAGTGCTCAAGCCCCAGCGGAGCTGAAGAATGAGGAGTGATGTCCAAGCGATCCCAAAATCGTATCTTGATACTGTTCATGGATGCTTACCATTGACATACAGGCTGTTCTTCTCCAGGCTGTAGTGCCCTAGTTTGGTGACACCATTCGTCATGGTGCTCAGCTCATGATAAACCTTTTCTCTGTCAAACTTGACATGGCTGACATTGTTTTTGTAGCTGCAGACCGCATCTACACCTGTGTCATCCCTGCTTCTCCCAGACCTAAGTAAAAATGTCAGACACATTCTTTAGGACATTGCTGATGCATACAGAACACCCTCTGTAATTTGAATAACTAAGAACAACAGGCACTGAAACCTGTCAGTGCAACTGGGCTCCTGCAGTGGATTCTCAAGAACTGTGGCAATGACACTTAGACACCAAAATGATTTTTACCAGCAAAAAAAATCATGAACTGACAGGGAGGTGTCTCTGGTTTCTGTCTTCTGGCAGCAGAACAATGATGATAACTTATGCAAATTTAAGGTGTGTAAGAGCAGATAAAGAAATGCTTAATTGCACCTTCAGGACTCTTACCTAAATCTCATCACTTTACATCCTGTGTAGACAGAGCTTATGCTGCTGCTCTTGAAGAGAGGGTCAATCTGCCAAAAAAAAAAGTACAACTGAGAAAACTTGAAAGCATGTCCTGAGTTGAATGTGGGCAGATTAAGATCATCACCATAACAGAAAATGGGCAAAACCAGATCCTGACTTACATAATGGTTGATAACTTTCACTGTGGAAATGAATCTGCGGGAACTTGGTGCATCCAGATCTGCCGTGTACTGGAGGTTGGTCAAGGTGAAATTAAGTGTGAAATGGCCAGATGTTAGGCTTGGTGCAGTAGTTATGCTCAGAGCTATAATTAAATGGGAGAAGGATTATGATTTTGTTATACAAAAAGCCATCTTCACTTTCAAAGACATTCCCAATCCCAGCAGACTTCAGGGCTACTCTGAAGAATCTCTTCCCCTCTTATTTTTCCTGAGTGCACCACTCCATTGATAGCTTTCCCCAGAATGAGTTTGGCAATACACTTACATGATCTCTCAAGTGGTTCGTTGTAACCTGGAGAGGAAATGCAAGAGAAAGTTTATGTAAGACATCTATATGCTTAAGATAATGAAAGAGAGGAGGGGATTATTAAATGGATGACTTGAGAATGAATCATCAGAACCAGTCCCCAAGGGTGTGAATCTAAACAACCTACTGCTTAAGCAGAACAAGATGCTTTTATAATTCATTACAATGAGGAAAATATATGTGCCACTTTAAATTAAAATACTGGGTGGGAGAGAAATCGGGTGAAATGTTCATATGTGGGTGAATGACTGGGGTAAAGACTAAAATTAAGTCACTCTTCAGTGTAATATAGAAATTAAAATCTTCAAAAATGTCTGTGTGAAAATGTTCTTGGAAGTATGCACTTCATCTTACACAAGTTATGCAGTAAGCTCTAGTGGGGCCACCTTTTCCTTAAGGTCACTATTTTTTTTTTTTTTTACATTGGCATACTCCCTAAGGCCCAAGGTATCCCCAAACTGCTCTAGTGCCTGGAGGAAAAATAAAATCAAGCTCTTACCATTGACGTAGAGGCTCTTGTTGTCCAGGTTATAGATTCCTAATTTGGTGATGCCATTTGTCATGCTCCTTAGTTCTTGGTAAACCTTGGCTTGGTCAAACTTGGGTGCTTGGGAGCCGTTTCCATAGTTGCAGATGGCGTCTACTCCTGTGTTATCCCTGTTCCTCATTGACCTGAGGAATTGAATATCAAGAAGCTTCTGTTAGTTATTCCAAAAATCTGGGGTTTTTTTTATGTGATTAAAAGAAATCCAAACCAGTTAAAATCTGTCTGCAGTAATCAGATGAACTGCAGAAATTACTGAGAGGTGGTATTACAAAAAAAAGGCTTTGTAAGATAAGGACCATAGAAAAGTGCACAGAAGCACTATAATGATAGTTATTATCATTATAATGCATAGAAGCTTTATTATAATGATACGGACTTCTTGAGAAAGGAACTGTTATTAAAGTGTCAGTCAAACATAAGGAAATCTGCTAAAGCTCAAAGTTAATCTTTCAGCTATACTGCTCACCTGAATCCTATAACTTTGCAGCCAGTGAAATATGGGCCAACGCTGCTCTTCTGAAGCAGGGGGTCAATCTGACAAGGAAAGGTCTTTGAGTATGGGAAACCCAAAATACTTGGTCATTTCAGTGAAAAACAACGTAATGTTTGGCTTACGTAATATTGCATTATTTTCTCAGTGGAATTGAATTTAGCAGAATTTGGTGTCCCTAGGTCTGTCGTGAACCTGAGGTTGATTATTGTGAAGTTCAGTATAAATTGCTCTGTTACTGGTCCTGGGCTTTGCGTGGTGGTTGGTTTCACTACTGAGAGAGAATAAAAATTACACAGATAAAATAAGAATAGGATCTGCATGAGACACATTATTGTCACTATTTTTCTTTACAGTTAGAGCAGAAAAACATATGAACATGGCCACACACTTCAGATACTTTGCAATCTTAGGAGCACTGCCAAATTGGGGTGAAGCAAAATCAGCTTACGCCTTTGAGTATATTTGTGTATCTGTTTTTAAATATACTTACGTGACAGACTAGGCAGTTCATTGTAATCTGAAAAAGAAATGAACCATTATTAGAAAAACATTCCAAGAATGTCTCAGCAGGACTGAACACGTGGGGTTTTTATTACTAGAGTTTCAGGATCATGGTTACTAAATTAATGACTGTGTTAACTTAGTGTCTCTGGCAGTTTTTTGCTCTCTTCTTTTTGTTATCTGTTTTGAGAGGCATATTTAATCCTCTTCATTCTCATTCCTGTATCAACATAAGGAACTATGCCTTTGGGTGGTTTCATTACCGTTAACGTAGAGGCTCTGGCTGTTAAGGCTGTAGTGTCCCAGCTCGGTGACGCCCTTTGTCATATTGCTCAGCTCACGGTAAACTGTCACCCTGCTGAACTTGGGATCTGAAGGCTCATCTCTATAGCTGCAGATGGCATCTACTCCTGTGTCATCCCTGTGCTGCTTTCGCCTAGGAAACGAGGCATTGTTTTAGGATGTTGTAGTCCTCACTGAGGAGTCCATCTTGACTTTTAGTAGATCAAAGACGCATATAGGAAAACCACTCAGTGACATTGCATTAATGCATTGAACGCGGAGAAATGGGAAGCAACTTTTTAAGTAGGTAATGCAGACTTTTCCTAGACGTGACTCTCACCTGAATGCTGTTACTTTGCAGCCAATATAAGCAGGGCCGATGCTGCTTTTTCTGAGTAAAGGGTCAACCTGCAAATTTAATAACAGCATTTAAGTAAAATGTCATGGCAAAGGTAAGAGGTTAGAGATATTAAAAGAGCTGTGTCCCAGCAGGACATCGTTTTGCCAGACTTACGTAATGGTACATGACTTTTTCTGTTGACTTGAATTTTTTAGAATTTGGCATCGCCAGCTCTGCAGTGAACTGGAGGTTGGTTACAGTGAAATTCAATGTGAAGTTTCTCACTGCTGGTGACAGAGGTGGTGTACTTTGTTCAACAGCTGTAATGAGCAAGGCAAATTATTGCTTGAAAATACAATTTATGATCATCAGCCCTAGAGGAAATACTGTAAGAAAAACTCTCAGATATTCTAGTTAGCTTCAGGGTCATAGCAGCTCTGGCTCCCTAACAGGCTTCCAGATTCTCTTAACACTGTTTTATAAGCCTAGCAGTGCTCTTGGTTGGTTAGTCCAACCTTCTTTTTGGCTATTGCTAACTAGCAAAATCTTCTTGCCTTTTCAATTGCTATTTAAAGGTACTTACATAGTCCAGGCCACGGTTCATTATAACCTGTGGGGGAAAGAGAAAGGACAGTATTTGAGAAACTGGCTTACAATTTGGAAGGTCTGGCAGACCTTCCAAATACAGAACTTGGATTGTTTTTGTCTGAGAGATCCTGTGTAAACATTTACTAGGAAAGACTGATTCGATGACTGTCTGGGCATAAACGTGCATTCACACTGCTGTAGGTTGTTGGCAAGCCACTGCTTTTCTTAGAGAGCAGTGCACAGAATTCTCCCTTCCTTAAGGACGTTGAGAGGGAATTTACCCATACCCTAAATCAAATTTAACTTCTGCATTGACAGTTTGTGTGACTCGTTAAGCAGTGCCCAGTTCTAGTGCTGTTCCTCTGCAGGGGAACACATTCCATGGTGCACCTTGAGAGGTCAATCTTCGTATTGTCTGGAGAATGACCTATGGTATGTTATGATATGATATATCATATTAGGCTAAGCTAGTTCAAAGGAGTAACAAGGTGCAAAGGCTCTGAGTGCCAGTGGCTCCTCTGCTTTGGTTAGCATTTGCTCATGCTCCCTCCAGCTTTTATTGCTTCTGTAGTTATGTAGTAACTCAATTCCTCCTCGTTATCAAATCAGCAGTCAGGAGAGGATTCCCTCTGGACATCAGCTCAGCCACTTACCGCTAACATAAAAACTCGCAGCATCCAGCCTGTAGGGTCCTAGCTCGGTGCAGCCGGCTGTCATCTTGCTGAACTCACGATAAACCTTGATTCGGTCGAATTCAGTAGTGGCAGCATTGGCTCTGTACGTGCAGACTGCATCCATGGCAGTGCCCTCCCTGTTGTTCACAGACCTGAAAAATCACACGAGTGTTTGCAGGCCTGAATGATGCTTCTGTGCATTTGAGTTTGCTTACACACTACCATGGATTTCCCCTTAAAATACTGCAAAACAATGTTATTAAATGAAAGAATTCCCTCAAATTCTGGGAATTTAGTATTATGCTGTTTTAGATAATTGGAACAGCACTCTTATGATCTAACTGAAATGCATTTAAAATTAGCCAGATTACCATCTTTAGTGCAAAACTGGTGTGAAATCAATGCAAGCATAATCAGAAGAAATTATGCAATAACCACACCATCACAGGGGATCATAAATGAGGTGTAATTCTACTTGGCACTCCCTAGAACTTAACAGGTTCTACCAGGCTTGGAGGAAATAAAATCAGGAAGGAACTACATGCAAAGGAAAGATTTCTGCATAATCCTATTGTAAGCCAAAATTTGAATTGCTCTTGTCTTCTATAATCCTTCCAGGATGTGCCTACCTTAGTCCCATCACCGTACAGCCAGTGTAAGCAGGGCTAATGCTGCTGTTCTTGAGCACACGATCGAGCTGCCAAGAAAACAAGCCAGTTGATAAGTCACGGTGAATAAATAACAAAACCAACAAGGACATAGCCACAAGAGGAACCTGACCATCACTCACCAAATATGCCAGAGTGTTTTTTGCAGCAATGAAATTTTTAGAGTTCGAATTTCCTAATGCTGATGTGTACAGGAGATTGGTCACAGTGAAGTTCACTGTGAAATGTCCCTCTCTTTCAAGAGGAGGAGTTGGAGAAGCTGCTGCAAGAAAAGCACAAAATTTGTTGCAACAAGAAAAGAAATCCTCATGAACCTGCTAAAGCCAGGGATAAAAAAGTTCCTGTCAGCTGAAATGGATGGGCACTACACTGAACAGACCAGTACGGAATGATGATGCCAGTAACAGCATAGGGTGTACAGCTGTGGAGCAGATGAGGGCTCTCCAGCTCATCCAGATTCCTACAGGTGGCCAGCTGCAGCTGAACAGGCTGCAAACAGGTACCTGACCACTTCAGATGAGGAGCTGAGGTTAACTCCACCTCCCCTTTTATCCTGCTGGGGACAAAACCTGATGTCCTTTAACCACACTGGCCTGATAGCCTAGCTTTTTCAACCTCGGATGCTTTTTACTTGTAGCGTTGCTGTTGGAAAAGACTGCATGTCAACATCAGCTACCCTCTAGCCTTCCAAGAGCGTAATTGTGCTTCTGCAAACAGGTCTCCTCACGCATCTCTTCTGACCGCCTGTGTAACCCTGATCTAACCCAAATGTTTCATGAGACATTGATACTGATGGTGCCTAGTAGTTAATTCCTCATGCTGTCAAATGTTTGCACCTTATTTTTACTGCTAGTTCCATTAAAAGGCTAAAAAAGAGAAGATATCCCAATAGGCATTCATCTCTATCTTGTATCTTGACACTTAGGGCATCATGGCCTTTTAATTACTTGAAAGTACTTACGAGGCATGAGATGAGCTTCGTGGTAATCTGGAAAGAGAAAGGACAAAGAAGTAATGAGTTATGCTACTAAAGTGATGCCATAAGTGAATCAGGTACTTGTCTGCGTGAACAATGCCACAGAAGGACAATAAATCTGCTGTTCCTGAGCAGTCACTTAAACTATTTCTGATAGTGCAGCAAGGTGTTATTTTGAAGAAAGCGCTGTTGTAAATGGTGGAAGAAGGTTCCCAAATTATGCTGAAATCAGTGGCCTTTACTTCTAAGATTCATATGCTGCTCTGTGTGTTTTGGGAATTTATCAGCTGTGATTTAAAATTAAAAAAAAGCTGCAGCTGACAGTGCAAAACCTCTGAAGGTAAATGGTGCTAATTCAGGAGAATTTGTGTAGATGATGGAGCTTTGTGAATGATGTAGTACACAGGTTGAGTCCAAGTATACATGTTGCAAATGCTATTCCATCTGCACACCAGTCAGTACCGTGCTTGAACTACAAGACGGACACGGACAATTAGCCAGTGCATATCCCCACGGAAATCAACACTTTACCATTGATATACAGGCTTTCCTGGTCCAGGCTGTAGATTCCTAAGTTGGTGATGCCATTTGTCTCATTGCTCACTTCACGGTAAACAATCACTCGATCAAACTGGGAAGCAGCAGAATCTGTTTTGTAGGTACACACAGCATCTACGCCGGTTTCTTCTATTTTTTGTGCAGGTCTAGGGAAATTAGGATATATCCTGTTTTGTTCCAGAATTCAATATTCATGGTAGATACTGATAGGTTTTCTATTTAATTCAACCATATTGCCAGGTAGAAAAGAAAATGTGATTTTTTTTTTTTTTTTTTCCCCTGTGATAAGTCTTTCAAGTCTGTTATCAAAATGGTGAGAACATACTTGGCCTTTCAGATGCTGCAAGCATGAATTCAAGTAAATTATATATAAAGACACAGTTCAAAAAAAAAGTAATGATTTCTTAAGTTTCTTGAATCAGGTGATAAATTAAAAGATGTAAAAGTTAATTAAAGGATTAGTATCCATTTGTGTATCATAGTACATCATGAAAAGACAAAATACATATTTTTAAAATCTAAATAATTATGCTTACCTGAAAGCCATCATTCTGCAGCCTGTATATACAGAATGAATACTAGTCTTCTTGAACAGCTGATCGAGCTGCAAAAGAATGTGTTTTACAAGTTAACCATGTTTAGATGAACACAATATCACAAAGAAACAATAAATAGGAATATATCGCACTAACCATAACAGTCAGGACTCTTGCTGTAGCAGTAAACTGGGCAGAATAAGGATTTCTGAGACTCTTAGAGTACCGGAGATTAGTTATGGTGAAATTTACTGTGAACTTCCCAGTTCCTGGAGATACACCCGTAGCTGGAAGCAAAAACAAAGGAAAAGTGAAAGACCAGTTGGAATTCATTGATCTTAGATTTCTTCTAGAGGCGAAGAGTAACAGTGAAATTAAAAAAATAAAATAGCTGTATTTTACTACTTCTTAGAAGAAAAACAAATGTCACTGTTAGAGAATGTGTGATACATACTGATGCTTACATGTGATAATAGTGGTTTATATTTGGATTATATATAATTTTGTATTTTACCTGGAAAAAGATGTACTTCACTGTAATCTGAAAGGGAATGACATATTCATTAAAAGTAAATATATAAATAATAGGGTGAATATGAGAAAAAAACAAAACCAGAACACAATGGAAAAAAAGTTCATAGTTGAGAAAATTTTAAATACATGTAAGAAAAAAGTGTACTCGAAAATGGCTAATTTTCATATACTAATAAGAAATTAGATAAAAGAAGATGAAATTATAAAACTGTGCATGAGAAACATGAAGTAAACGCAACAAAAAAAAGGCAAAGTAAGGTAAAAACACATAAACAAGTTTTTAAAAAATGACATAAGGAATGAAGATAGTAAGAATATAATATTAAAACATATCAAAAACTCAAACACATGGAAAAGTGAAAAAATGTTTACGGTTGACGTAGAGGCTGTCCTCGTGCAGGCGGTAGGGGCCCAGCTGCG
>JADKXX010010389.1:0-19626 GCA_017310255.1 Butorides virescens | reverse complement strand
GAAATGGAGAGATCTTTATTCCCTTCAGGTCTGTGTTTGGGTGGAATGAAAAGCGTTCTTTAGAGGGAAACGTCCAGGTTGGGCAGCTGGGGGTGTGGATCGTGGTCCACGTCTCTGCGTACCATGAGTACTTTGCACGCTTTACAAATTGTTTGCAGCACGTTAGGAAGCATCCTCTGATCTGCAGAAGAAGCTGCTGAAATCCTATTTCTTCCTTTTTCCTCAAGCATAATTATGATATAAGGTACTGTTGGAAAGGAAGTACTCTTTTTTTTTTTCTTTTTTCACTTAAAATTCTTGCATTGCCTGAGTTTTTATCTTGGCTTCTTAGGTTTGATTGACCCTCGATTCACACTTAGCTGAAGTTTAATGAGAGAAAAGGGTTTTAGTGGAGTAAATACGAAGAGAGATTGTGTGTGGCTGCGTGCAGAACGCCGCCGGGGCTGGCTCAGGACAGCCCTCACCCCCCTCTTCCATCAGTTTTGTTGCTCAGATGGGTTTACTTCTATGGATATATGCCCTGTAGGTCTGAAAGCCACCATCCTTCACTGCTGCGGCCCGTGTGTCTTCCTCGCCTGGTTGGGACGGGTTAATTTGGTGGAAATTCCTCCTGCGCTGCTTTAGCTGTCACCCAAGTGACTTTGCTGTAGGTGCATCAGCATTTTATAAAAGTGAGACGCGAATGAAGCGTAGCAGAATGAAGAGGCGTCAATAAAGAACGAGATTTTAAAACTGCCCTGTTGTTTAAAGAGAAGTGTAATTTTCCATCAGCCAGGACCGGTTAGGAAAATCAATGGGAGATGGAGATCGATGTGTTCTTGGGTGCGGGGTGGGGGCAGCGAGCTCTGTGCAGGGGCTTGGTCGCTGCTGGGGAATAACAAGGACGGCGTTGAGAGAGCTGGCGGGGACGATGCCCAAAGCCAGAGACCTGCTTGTGTTGGGTGAGATGCCCGCCTGGAACGGGGCACAAAAAGGCAGCGCCTAGCAGGAGCCCAGCGTGTGGTCACCCACGTAAAGCACTGAACTGCAATTTCAGTTCTCTTGGGCAACACACGGGAATTCAGCAAAGCCTTCGGTGGCTGCTGTGCCGGGTGCTGCCCGCACGGTGACGGGCGCGTTACCCTGTCGCCGTGCCTCAGCCTGTGCTGCTTCCCCTGCGACAGATGGAAGAGAATGGACGTGCATGGTAACTGCTATTCCAGGGCTGGGATATGCAGGGTTTGGGTTGGGTTTCTTGTCTTTTTTTTTATTTATTTATTTATTCCAAAAATGCCAATGGGAATCATAGAATCATAGAATGTTTTGGGTTGGAAGGGACCCCTAGAGGTCATCGAGTCCAACCCCCCTGCAGTCAGCAGGGACACTGCTAACTAGATCAGGCTGCTCACAGTCCCATCCAACCTGGCCTGGAATGTTCCCAGGGATGGGGTCTCCACCACCTCTCTGGGCAACCTGTTCCAGTGTTTTACCACCCTCATTGTAAAGAATTTCTTCCTTATATCCAGCCTAAACCTACCCTGATTTAGTTTAAAACCATTACCCCTTGTCCTAACACAGCTGGCCCTACTAAAAAGATTTTCCCCATCTTTCCTATGGGCCCCCTTTAGGTACTGAAAGGCCGCACTCAGCTCTGCCCGCAGCCTCCTCTTCTCCAGGCTGAACACCCCCAACTCTCCCAGCCTGGCCCCAGAGCAGAGGGGCTCCAGCCCTTGGAGCATTTTAGTAGCCCCTCGGATCATTTTAGTAGCCCTCCCCTGGCCCCGCTCCAACAGGTCCATGTCCTCCTGGTGCTGAGGGCTCCAGAGCTGGACGCAGGGCTCCAGGGGGGGTCTCCCCAGAGCAGAGCAGAGGGGCACAATCCCCTCCATCGACGCTGGCCACGCTTCTCCTGATGCAGCCCAGGGCAGGGTTGGCTTCTGGGCTGCCAGCGCCCATGGCCGGCTCATGGCCAGCTTTTCATCCACCAGCGCCCCCAAGTCCCTCTGGGCAGGGCTGCTCTCCATCCTTTCTTCCCCCAGCCTGTATTGATACTGGGGGTTACCCCGTCCCAGGTGCAGGACCTTGCACTTGGCCTTGTTGAACCTCATGAGGTTCACACAGGCCCACCTCTCCAGTAGTAGGTATACACTGAAGGCAAAGCCAGGGGTCAGAGGGAAAGCGCTGCTGAAGGGGGAGGGATCCTGGTCCTGTTGTGTGTAAATCAATCGAAAGCCAAGGCACTTGTCCCACATTTCATCCCTGTCTGAAGCCACCTGCATGTGGCAGCTGCAGAGGTGCTTTAGCATCAGCAGGTCAATGCTTGAGATAACTGTGAATTCAATACAGAGTTATAGAGAGGCCCCAGAAGGTTTCCTGGCAGGTTTTCCACTCCTGCGACCCAGCCGTGCTGGGAGCTTTGGCCCGCCACGAGCTGAAGGGAAGCAATTTTGGGGTTGGGCTGAGTCAGCCCATGCAGAGGTTGGTTCCTCCGCAGCCTCAGGCTGAGCCTGAGCTCTTGGCAGAGGTGCTCCAGTGGGGTCCCTGGACTTAGAAGAAGTGAAGGTATCTTACTGGGGCAAGGAGTTTTTTTTTTTCTATGGAAGTCTGGAGCTTAGGCTCGTGTCACCAGCATCCCTGTCCTCGCTTCTGAGACTGCCGTGCTGGTGAGTCTGAGATAGACAGCTTGGCCGTGCTGGGGCAGAATGGACCACAGTGGAGGTGATTAGTGAAGCCCATAACATAGATTATTATAATTTTTAGCAAGTTTGCAGAGAGGAACTGTTATTAGCATTCACCTGCTGCTTTGGGACCAGCAGATCGCGTGCTTGTCTTACTTGCTTTAGCCAAGAAGAGGTGTGATCCTGATGCTTTCTTACCTGTAAATGGTGCAGAACAGCCTGGGAACCCTTTCTCTGGACTGCAAACATGTACCTGTTGTGCTTTCAGTTCACCTGTGGATTCTCTCATCCAAATTGTCTTGGAAGATGATAGATGGGTATATTTTACTATGGCTTTTTGATTGTTTAAAAGCAGCATGCTCAACACGAATGTCTTCCTGAGGTGCTGGACTCTTGCTCTCCTCTGCTCTAGCAGGCAATCTCATCAAGGTGGATGTCTTCAGACCCTTCAAGGGAAGAGGGGGGGGCGGACATTGCCACTAAAAACCCGCACAGGGATTTCTTGAAACACTCTAATTACTGTTATAAATTCTGTAACGGGAATATGTGTTCCTCTGCTGCACATGCAGATAGTTTAGATCTAAACAAAAACTTCTGGCATAATTTCTCTATGCCAGGATGTTTTTTGTACTAATTTGGAATCAAAGGACCTTAACATAATTGCTTATTCAAATAAGAACCCAGTTGCATATAAAATATTTATATTAATTGGGGAATTAATTGCTTATCTAGCAATGCTGAAATAACCATTTCATGAATCTCAAAGATGAGAACGGCCTCTCTAAGGACTACTGAAATGAAGAGGCCACATCGTCTTTAAGGTTTGCTTAAGTGTAAAGGCTCTATTTAAGAATTATTTAAGGAAAAAAACCAAAACTCTTGTAGCACAAACCCCCTTTTATGCAGGAAATAGGAGCATTTGAACAGAAATTCAGCTGCTGTTAAAGCCTCACGGAACTTGAGGAGAACTTCAGAAGAATGAAGTGTGTTGGGAATGTTTGAGCCCTAATTGCAGAGGTTCTCCAGGGGCATCTTGCGACACAAAACAAAAGCAGGGTGACTGCAAAGCTGCAGAATCGTAACTTCCACATTCACATCGTGGGGGTGCAAACGGTGTATTTGCAGGCTGATAATGTTACTGAGGCTCCGAGTGGCGAGAACGGCGGCCGTCCTGCCCTTAGGAACTCTTAAGGTTTCTTTGCTACCTCCAGGGAGAGGACACAAGAAAGCTACCTGCGTCTTCTGAAATTGTTGGGTTGATGCTGTGGTTGCAATACACTTATCCTGCGTGCTGGTGTCCGGTACACCCAGCTGAGGTGTGCGGGGCTTGGCAGAGGGGGCACTGCCCGACCCCTGCAGCTTCTGCAGCCCCACGTCCCCGGCGATGCTGCCGAGGCACCAAACACGGGCTGGTCTGACGGGTACAGAAATGCCGCTCGTGCTTTAGGTGCAAAGTGCCTGGAGCTGGCTCCGCACCAGCCAAGGGTCCCCACTAAGCAGGGCGGTGCTGGCCGGGATGGGGTCGTGCTCAAGCTAGATTTTGATAGATGGGAAGACTTGCTTTGAATTTCAGGGGGGTAGCGTATTTACTTATTCTTCCCCCTCTTCCAGACCATTCCATACAATCATAGAATCACAGAATGGTTTGGGAGGGAAGGGACCCCCAGAGGTCACCCAGCCCAACCCCCCTGCAGGAGCAGGGACACCTTGAACCACATCAGGTTGCTCACAGCCCCGTCCAACCTGGCCTGGAATGGTCCCAGGGATGGGGCCTCCACCCCCTCTCTGGGCAACCCCTGCCAGGGTTTCACCACCCTCACTGCAAAGAATTTCTTCCTTAGATCCAGTCTAACCCTGCCCTGCTTCAGTTTAAAGCCATCCCCCCTTGTCCTGTCCCAGCTGGCCCTACTAAAAAGCTTGTCCCCCCCTTTCCTCTGGGCCCACTTGAAGCCCTGAGCGGCCGCACTCAGCTCTGCCCGCAGCCTCCTCTTCTCCAGGCTGAACACCCCCAACTCTCCCAGCCTGGCCCCAGAGCAGAGGGGCTCCAGCCCTCGCAGCATTTTAGTAGCCCCTCGGGTCATTTTAGTAGCCCTCCTCTGGCCCCGCTCCAACAGGTCCATGTCCTCCTGGTGCTGAGGGCTCCCGAGCTGGACGCAGTGCACACAATGAGGTGCTTTGTTTTATTTAAGGCGTCTCTGGGTAATGTCTCGCTTGTAAATGACTTCTTTAAAAGCAATATTTACCAGAGGTGCTTTAACTTTATTGGTTAGCATCACTTGTAGTTTACCCATCTAGATACCGTGCAGCAGGCTTATGGCAAACCAGACAGGATTAATAAAACAAAATTCTTGGCAGGTTTAGCAGTCAGTTTAAAAACTGAGAGAGGAATTGCTGCTTTTCTAGGGGATAATGGGGTGAAAGTAAATATCCAGGGACTTAATGTGTGTGTTCCTGGAGAGTCTGGTTGCCTCCTCTCCAAATTACTGAAGGAACTTGCACATTGGTAATAACCTTTCTTTTTTTTTTTTTTTTTTCAGATTCTTTTGATATTTTGGCAGGAATATAGGGACAGAGCTGTGAGACTGGAGGGCTGTAAATATGATGTTTTCATTTAAGAAGGGGCAAGAAAAAGCATTGTTACAACTGCAGGCTTTTCAGCTGGCGTTATTGAGCAAGACTTCATGCTGCTCTTTTAGGAAAGTGTAATTATAGATAGGAAGAGAGAAAAAGACACTTTTTTTTTTTTTTCCTCCGGGCTTATCAAAGCCAGCCTGTGTTGGATTTCCATCCCGAACCCGTGGCCCTGCCCAACCATGGGTGCTCACGGATGCTCCATGGATCACCTGGCTGCTGCCTGCTGGCTCAGCCATGCCCAAATCGGAGCGGGGGCTCCTACCCCAGCCAGTGGCCCAATGGCCACTGCTTGCCCCTTCCCCTCCAGAGCCAAGGGAAGGGTCGCAGCCTGCAGAGCTTGCCATGCGCGTGCCGTCTCCGATGCTTTTTTGCATAATGTATGCGTTCCCATTAGTTTCTCGTTTAGTGCTCTGATGACAGCCGATTTAATTAAGAAGGTGCCTCTCTAGCTCCTGCGTAGCTGCTGCTTCTCCTGTTTGCTGGCAATAAAAATCTGCTTCGAAGGGAAGACCATTCATGTATTTGTCTTCCCTTATGGGAAATATCTTGCTCATGAATTTAACAAAACATAGGAATAATAAAATGATAGTGAAATTGGGATGAGGTTTAAGAGCTAGAATAAAGGAAAGGGAAACCTGGCTATGGTGATGGTCATAGAGGTATATGGTACATCATGGCAACGGTATATCCTTGGACTGCAGGAAGCAGGAGGAAAATACATTTATAGAGAAATAAATTTAAAAGTATTTTTTTTTTCTCAATGACAGTAATGGAAATGAGTTGCGGGTGGCACCTTGGCTTTTTAAATTGGAGCCTTGCCACTTTGGGTAGTCTTGATGTTTTGTCTATAACAATTTTCTGGAAAAATTGGAATATGGATGCAAGGGTTCCTTCAGTCAGGGAGAGCTTGACTCGGTGCCGTGCTGGGAAGTGATATATTGTGTTTGTGTCTGAATCGGAAAAGCAAGGAATGTCCTTGGGAGCCAGGATGGGTGGTGGCAAGTGGGTGATGTCCATATCATCTACATTGGAATGTTGGACACCATTCCCTGGTAAACCATGACTATGGGACCTTCCCTGGTTATTGGTTTCCTTGCCCACCGCTCCCCTTCAGAAATGCACAGTTTGCTTCCCGGCAAAATCATAGAATCATAGAATGTTTTGGGTTGGAAGGGACCCATAGAGGTCATCGAGTCCAACCCCCCTGCAATCAGCAGGGACACTGCTAACCAGATCAGGCTGCTCATAGCCCCATCCAACCTGGCCTTGAATGTTTCCAGGGATGGGGCCTCCACCCCCTCTCTGGGCAACCTGTTCCAGTGTTTTACCACCCTCATTGTAAAGAATTTTTTCCTTATATCTAGCCTAAACCTACCCTGATTTAGTTTAAAACCATCACCCCTTGTCCTAACGCAGCTGGCCCTACTAAAAAGATTTTCCCCATCTTTCCTATAGGCCCCCTTTAGGTATTGAAAGGCCGCAATCAGGTCTCCCCGCAGCCTTCTTTTCTCTAGACTGAACAAGCCCAACTCTCCCAGCCTGGCCTCATAGCAGAGGTGCTCCAGCCCTCGGATCATTTTAGTAGCCCTCTTCTGGACCCGCTCCAACAGTTCCATGTCCTTCCTGTGCTGAGGGCTCCAGAGCTGGACGCAGGGCTCCAGGTGAGGTCTCACCAGAGCTGAGTAGAGGGGCAGAATCACCTCCCTCGACCAAATCCATTAAATAAGAGGACTTGTGACTATGGAGCACGACTGAGCCTTTAGTGTGGCCACGGGCAGCGTTGGCGGTGACAGGGAGGACAGGACCTGCTACCCTTGGGTGTTAATGTGGATGGACACAATGAGCTTTGGGGTAGGTGATCCCAGGAGGAGAGAGAAGGGAAAGGGGCTGAGTTTGGGGACCTGTGAGGAAGGCATTTGAAGGGACTCCTGTATCCATCAGCCTTTCCTCTTTGGTGTTGGGTTTTTTTTCTTGTCTTAGCGTGCAGGCTGAGATGCAAACCCACCCGCCTGCTCCGGGTGTCTCTGCCACTTGCAGTGTGCTCTGATCATGTTTATTTTGGTGCCAGAAGTAGAAGTTTTGCTCATTTTTTTTTTTTCCGCCTCCCCTCTCAGTGCTTGCTATAGAAGTATGGGGCCATGGGTAATATTAAATCTTTATAAAAAGACTATACAGTGTTGTCTGGTGGGGGTCGGCTCAGTGTGCTTGGCAGGATTAATACAATATCTTGCACATCCCATTGCTGGTGCTTGTAGTGGAGGCTCTGGCACTCGCTTCTCTCTCGTGGCAGCAAACTGGGTGAAGCTGGGAGCAATTAAAGCAAATCCAGAGCAAAGTGAACTTGGAGTGAACGGATCTTGCTGTGTCAAAAGGTGTCTGATTTGGCAGGCTGCTTCAGCAACGAGAGGTACCTCAGCAATCAACCTCTTTTCAACAGCATGCCCAAATCCAATTGATGTCCCCCAAACTTGCTCTGTTTTGCCAAGAGCTGATTTCTCAGTGGTCTCCTGTTGTCTCCCATAAGCTTCAGCCCAGGGGGAGGTGCCCTGTCTGGCTCACAGCTGGGATTTGAACAGGCTGGACTTGATGCTGTTGGCGGGGTGGGGGGATAAGAGAAGGATCTTCTCCAGAAGGAGAGTACATTAAAATGGAGCTTTTTGATAGTTTTGTTTGGAACCAGGACTGATTTTTTTTTTTCCTTTCAGCAGCTGTTTTTCCCTGAAATAACAGAAATCTGATATGAACTTGGGCTAAATAGGTATAAAACCCCAAATGTTTAGAGGGGTTGATGAATATTTGGGATGGGGAAAAAAAAGGGCATTAGAAGGTGCTGGAAAGGGCAGCAGTGCTGCAGGACTCAGCAGGCGGGACCTTGCAGGTCAGGAGCTCCAGCTGAAGTCGGCAGTGAGCTCTTGGGGCAGGCGAGGTTCCCTGATGTCCCCCCCCAAACTGGGCTGCCCCAGCTGGAGCGTGGGTCTGGGGAAGCATCCTTCCCCTTGGGGCAAGGATTGAGGCCATGGCCGGAGCGCTGTGTCAGGTTTTGGGCCCTGGTACAAAGGAGATAAGGATGTGCTGGGTCTTATGATAAGGCATCTTCTTGCTGGCAGCAAGAACCTGATGGGGATGGGTTGGTGAAAGATCTGGGCTTGTCTCAGGGTGGTGCAGGGACAGGGGAGAGTCAACAGCACCAGTCACAGCAAGGGAAAACCTGATTAAATGTTGGGAAAAACACTTTCATTACCGAGACAATGAAACACTGGCATGGACACCCCAGGCGGCTGTGGTAGCTCCATCACTGGGGATGTTCAAAACTCACTGGGGCAAAGCTGCTGCTCTTGTAGCATTTGCAGTCTTTTGATCACACCCGTTTGGTCTGAAGTGTTTTCAGTGCAACAGTTCGAGATGGTTGAATACCTGTAACCGTGTGCATAAACTCGGCAGTGTTACTGATAAAGGTGATAAATTCCCTGCCACCCCCCTGCTTTGCATTGGGAAACCAGAGGAGAGGGGAGGGAATGGCAATGAAGACTTGGCTTCCTTGTCATTGCATTATGCTTTCCTTTATCTGAGTCAAACCTGACAGCTTGAAAAATGCCATTTTGCTGGAGTTTATGTTCTGTAAACAGAGATGAAATGGAAGCATTAGTTTAATACTTGACTAACTGGGTAGCACTTAAACTTCATGAAGGTGCATTATCAACTTTAAAATGTTCCTCTGAGAACATACCTTCCGCTGTTTCCAGATACTGAAGCCAAGCATATAAATGAGATCCATTTAGAGGTGTTTTAGGGAAGAAATGTCTTGCAAGGAGTACTTAGTGCTACTGATTTGACTGAAGCTTATGAGATGACAGAGGACCCGGTGGAGCAAACGCTCTCCTCCAATGTGGCGTGTTCCCGGCTGCTTGTGCTTCTGCCGCAGCAGGACACATCTCCTTTGGGTTCTCCTCTAGGTATAGATCCCATAGCTTTGGGTGCCCGAAGAGTCCCTTATTTAATGCTCTGGAGGGGAACAGATGAGCACTTCTGTGGACTACTGACAAGGATGGCCCAAGCCATGGAGATGTCTCTATGCATGGAAAGACCTGGTAAAAGCTTTTGACCTGGTAAAAGACACAAGAGGGAGGAGACATCAATCTATAGGGCAGGGATCTGCAGCAAGGGGCTGTTTGTCTCGCTGATACGAGACTGTCAAAATTGTTTATTTGGAGGATGGAATAATGTACCACAACTGAAGGGAAATTATAGCTTTTCCCACCTTCTTTAGCAGCCAACAATTCTTGAACAACTGATGCAAGCTTATTTTGTTATCGAGTAAAAGAGAAGGCACTTGGTTATGACTGGAAGCCTGTGTAATTCTGAGAAATGTGAAAAACTTTGTAAACAAGCAGGAAACCAAAGTAAAAATTAATTCCAACCAAAAGATGCCATAAAAAGGAACAGTCGAGAAATCACTGGTGCATTTTAATAACTGTTAAAAGGAAGAGGATAAATACAATATTAATTTTATGACTTATTTTTTCACACTCCAGTGAACATAAATTTTTGTAATTGTATTTACTGGGCTTGAATGTGTTGAAAGATAAGGGATAATTACATTCTTGCCTGATGGGAAGGAGCCTACAAAATTATACCTTTTTTAATATGTTAACAATACTGTAATATTAGGGAATTCAATCAGATATTAATGACAAGAGAAAACATTCTCAACGAGGAAGTTCTACAAACTTAGCCGGTGTTCTGAGAACTAAAAGTGGTTTTGTATTTCCCCTGTAATTCCAATGTTGTTGGTCAGAGCTGACAACCCCCGGCCCGGTAGCTGGGTTGTTGCTTGCTCGACCATTTGCACAATTGGGACCGAGCGTTTTACCTCCCTCTCTGGTTTTGGTTGGGTTCCCAACTGTTTTATTGACTTTTCTCAATGTTGCATCTCGGGAATTTCTGAGAGATGTTGGTAAGTTATCTCACAGCGCTGGTTGGATTGGCAAATGGTATGGGAACTCTAGTTCTTACGGCTTTGTAGTGAAGAGAACACTTTTTATATTCAGAAACTATGTGAAATGCCTCCACAGAAGCCAAGCCTGGAGCCTGTGGCTTGTCATACCTACAAGCAGCAGGACCGAAGTGGAGGTGAGGGGCTGCCTGAGCAGGGGGAGACCCTACATTGAGCCTTTGGCTGCAGTGAGAAAAGACAAAATATTACCCATCACTGAAACCCTAAGGTTTGTGGTCCTTTGATTTGCAAAGCAGGAGGTTACGGTAAAGGCCTGGTCAAGCCATGCAAAGAAATAATAATCACAAAGTTTCTGTAGAGCGTTAAGTTAATGGTTGTCAGTGTAAAGGAGAAGTAATGCTCTACTGGTTGCTAGAAGCCTAGTAGTAAGGAAGTCCAGACTTTCTGTAGCTCCTGATGTAATGCAGTATAATCTTAATTCAAAGAAGAAGAGTTGCAGGTGTGATGAAGGTGACAGGGATGCTCACGGTTGTTGCCAGCTCCTCATGCAAAGGTGACAGGGATGCTCATGGTCATTGCCAGCTCCTCATGCGTTGCCTCGGTGGTAGCTAGCACCCTGTGCCTCTCTACTTGGTAACCCCAGTGCCCGGCGGAGCGCAGGGACCAGGCAGGGCAGAGGGGGCTTGTTTGCCTGCTGAGTCCTCTGCCCCCACCATGGGGTGGGAGCATGTTGGGACTGAGGGTCTGCAGGAGGGTCCTGGCGTTACCTCCAAGGTGGGGTGTGCCTGCCATGGGCTGGTGCCAAACCAGCTCCATCTCCCCTGCACATCTTCATCTCCTCTTCTCTGTCTTTCTCACTTCTGTCTTGCCTTTGCTTACCATTTTGCACCCACTGTAGAGCTAATGTGTTGACTCAAGTGGTGTTTACTGATCTTACAGGAAAACCACAGTATCAAAGGCTTGGCTTGAACAGCCCTAATCCCTGCTGGATTTCAGAATCTGCTTTCAAAATCCGCTCCGATGTCCCTGGTGTGCTTGCACGTATATGGGTCTGTAAATACACATCCAACTCCAAATTATCTGTTGATCTCTTGTGGGACTTTAAATGATGCTTAAATTTATCTCCCCTTATTTTAGCAAGTAGTGGGACCAGCTTCACTGGCTTTTAATTTCTCTCCTTTCCTCCTTCATGAAGACTGCATTGTGTTCTTAACTGACAGATGCATATGCTGCTCATAAGTGTTCAGAAACAGCAGTCTGTTGAGAAGATCGTTAGTTCCTAATGCTTAATTGCCAGGAGGAGCAACTCATTCAAATATATTGGTTACTTGAATCTACTTGCCTGATCTATGAGAATAGACCATGTGTGGGAAGGTGTCCAGCCCCCCCCAGAAGCCTTTGGTTCTGCCCTGAAGCAATCCAAGCTCAGGAAGGAAAATAACTTCAAAAAGTAGCTGCAAGACCAGATGGTGGGGTGGGTTATGAGAAGGTGGGAGCAGAAGGAGGTACGAAGGGAAATGGCTTTACCATCCCTTTTTGTGCAGGAGGAATTTTATGTTGCTCTACAGGGTTTGAGGGTTAGTATTTGAGTCTCAGTTGATGCACCAGGTATCAAGAGAAGGGTTTGAAGGAGTTGGAGTGGCTTTGGGTCTTCCCCAGCTGGGATCAGGCTGCTGCTCTCCCCTTCTGCCACCGACTTCATGACTGTGCTGGGTCAGCTGCAGTGGTTACTGGAAAAGATCGCCTGTTTCAGCCTTCCTAACTTTGCCTGATGTCCCTAATAATTTGAGGGAACATTAGAAAGAAATATTGATAGAAGTTGTGTGGGAATAATTGCAATGTTCTGGTGTACGTGGAGGAATGGAGGATAATGAAGGAGAGCCAAAGGGTAACACGGGATAACAGTCTCTGGGAAGATGCTGAGGTGCTTCACCAGGAAATCACCTAAAGGTTTGCATCTGATCTTCTGACCCGAGTAGTCTCATTTGGATCGGAGCTTGGTCTTCCTGTCCCGAAGATGTAAAACCTCTCCCTGAGTTTGCTCTTTATTATAGTGTAGCATTGCTAACCCCAGGCCTGCCGTGTCACGTTGGCGTGCAGCAGGGACTTGGGACTAAATCATGCCCATAAACACTTCCTCAAGACTAATTGTCATGGCTTCAGTGAGGTCTTGCTGCTCCTGACTGAGGATGAGAGGAATGACTGAAGACTTCCAGCAGGTTTTTTTCCGTTTCTTTCTTTGAGGAGACAGTCCAAAAATATCCCAATTTAGAACTTTGTCGTGCTATGAGGGCAGCTTCTGCCCTAAGTGGCTCTGATGTAAGTGTGAAAGAAGAGACAACAAGGCACACAACCAGCAGCTGGGGTATCAAACTTGGCAATTGAATGTACCGCTTTGCTTGGGTCACCACCAAGTGGGATTGCCTCTGCTGCCGCGTGTTACGGTGCAGCGCTGGGCTCTTGCGCTGGCGTTTGTACGTGTGGAACCAGTGGTTTGAAAATGGGTCCTTCTTGGCTGAGGGAAAATGATGCACATAAACCATTAGAAGATGTGGAGGGGCCTCTGTGCATGTCCAAACTCTGCGGCCTGGTTCCTCCTTGACTTCGGGTACATCTTTTATCAGGGGTAATCGTGCATCTGTCAAGGGGATTACAGCTCTGCTTGCTCTTATGTGAAGCAATGCTCTTAAATGTGGGTGGCTTAGCTGGGGTAAGGAGGGGAGGTGCACAAGTGGCAGCAGCGCTTGTTGCCTGCTGGTCTGTACTGGGGTTGAGGTGCAAGGGATGGTGAGAGCTGTGGCTGTTTGGGACCTTGTGGGTGTGAGAAGTTGTGATGGCTCCGTGTCACCTGGATATCATAATGTGTCACCCTGCTGGGCAGCAGGTCTGGACTCTGCCATCAACAGGCAAGGCTGAAATCACAGAATGGCAAGGGTTGGAAAGGACCTCGAGAGAGTCCAACCTTCCTGCTAAAGCAGGCTCACCCAGAGCAGGGGGCACAGGACAGCGGCCAGGCGGGGGTTGAAGATCTCCAGAGAAGGAGACTCCACAGCCCCCCTGGGCAGCCTGGGACAGGGCTCGGGCACCCTCACAGTCAAAAAGTTCTTCCTCACATTCAACTGGAACCTCTTCTGCTTCAGGTTGTGCCCATGGCCCCTTGTCCTGGCGCTGGGCACCACTGGGAAGAGTCTGGCTCTGTCCTCGTGACCCCCACCCTTGAGATATTTGGAGGTGTTGATGAGATCCCCTCTCAGCCTTCCCTTCTCCAGGCTGAACAAGCCCAGCTCCCTCAGCCTTTCCTCCTAGGGGAGATGCTCCAGTCCCCCCATCATCCTTGTTGCCCTCCTCTGGACTCTCTCCAGGAGTTCCTCATCTTTCTTGAAATGGTCTTGTGTGAGCTGGTCCTGTTCACTGGAGACACCAGGTAGTCGTGAGCACCTTCCAGAGGGGTGAGGCAGAAGGCTCACAAGATGCAACTGTTTGGAAAGTAATACCTGTAATGAAATGCACTTGGGAAAGGACAGCTTCTTCAAACTGAGAAGAGTTCCTGAGTGGTGCAAGAGTCACCTCAACTACTCAGCAGGACTCAGGAGGGAGTTGGTTGTTTAACTCCCATTAAGCAGAGTAGAAGTTATTTGATTAATTCTCCATAAAACTCTCTGAAAATCCACCTCTTAAAGTTTAAACATCTTGAAAGAGGGGTGGTTTCCAGTTTGTATCCTCTGGAGAAGGCAGGTAGCATCACGGTGTGGCTGTATGGAAAGCTTAAATGGGTGCGAGTTGGAGAAGCTGCCCTCTGTGGGTCCCACTGAAACTGGTTTGCTTTTTGTCCTGTGCTATTCCTCCAACTGCTGCTGCATGGGGAAGGAGAAGCCAGCGGGTTTGACTGATGCAAAACAATGCTGTGTTTCTTTCTGAAAGTGCCTTTTCCAGATTGGGACAAACCCAAGGTTTGTGATGGGGAAACTGTAGCAGGGCACTGTCAGGAGGTGACTTTGGTAGGGGGAGGAGAAAATAAAAGAATGTGTTAGCTGTAATTTAGTGAAATAAAAAAGGCAGAGGACTGCTGAATGCAAGAAAATCAGTATTGACATTAGCTAAGAACCTTCCATTTGATGTCAGGAAGTCAATAATAAAGTATAAAGAGCAGGAAGCTTCAGCAAACTCCTGCCTCCTTTTGCTCTTTAGAAAAGGTACTGAACTTTATTCAACTTCTTCAAAAAGTGCCGAGGTAGCCTTCTTCCCTAGCCTGGCTGAGCAGAAGGTTCTGGTGGCTGTCCAAAAATCAACAGTCTCTCCAGGCTTGACCTTTTAAAATCCAAGCTTTATTCTACTTATCTTCCAACTCATTGATATGTGAAAGAGCACTTGGAGTTAATCTTTTGTTTCCCCTCCTCAGGTTTATATCTAGCTATATAGGTTGCATAGGTAATTAATCAACAGGGCTCACAAAAGCTGCCTTGCTAAAAGAAAAACAGATCCACAAAGAAGAAAAAATAAAGTATTCAGTACAATACTATTGGATCAGTTAGGTGCTGTGAGATCATTACTGGCGCGGAACAGGAGAGCGATCGTGTAAGCCATGGGTGCTCTGCCTTTGCAAATGAATGACGTTTTGCTCTGAAAGCTATGCTGCACCAAAACACTTGCGTTTTTCAGCTAAAAGGGAAAGAAATGATGAAAAATGCAGCGATTGCCTTTTCAGAATCCACATGCTGCACGTTCTCGGGTGAATATAGGGTTATCATCTACGCTAATTAAGTTTGCATCAGTCGTTTTGTAAACTTGACTTACGATAACTGTGTGGCAACGCATTGCTGGGATGTGTTACATGACTGTGCTGTATTCAAGTTCTGCTGCCCTGTGAAAATGTACTAGTGTGCCGGTGCCTCTGGAGCAGAAGGGAGCCCTATGATCGGAGGTAAGTGGAGCAAGGGGTTCATAACTGCCCCCAATTCCTCGCACTGGAGGTCGCTTGGTTCCATCTCTTCATCCACCAGCTCTCCGCTGGCACAGCAGACATGGGCCTGCAGTACCAAGGTCATGGTCAGTCTCTTCACCATGCTCTTACACAGAAGAGGGAGCTGCTGATGATATTTGTCCTGGAAATCAAGACCTTGGAACTACTTGTTTGTTTTCCCTCCCCATCAGATCTTTCACTGATTCAGAATCATCCACAAGCACCAACTGGCTAACCAACAACTGCAGGACCTCACATGGGGAGCGTGAGGCAGGGTGTGGGTTCCCCTTTTTCTTTTTGAGTCCTCTCAAGGTAATGTTGCTTCAACTCTATTAATCAAGCTTGTGATGTGCAGGTTTTGTAGGTCTTCCAAGAAGAGAGATGGCTGTTGAGCAGGCTCAGCAGAGCGCTTTAGGGGAACTGAAGTACATAGCTCAGTCAATAAGGTTTTAAGTGTACGTAGAGCTGCTTCACTGAATCACGACTATCACTGGCAATGTAACAAAATCAAGGCCCTAAATAGCGTAGTTTTTATTTACCAGCCACTTTTTTTTAAAAAAACTAGAGAGCTGTTCCAGGATGACTCACGGCAGGGCACCTCAGCCCAATGTCCAGTGCGCATAGGTGTTTAATTTCACAAAAGTAGTAGCTGAGTGTGGCATTAATTGTGCTCTCTGGGATATTGTCCATCGCCCTGACCACCTCACGAGTGGCCCTTCCCAGTCAGATGGGCATACCACAGAATAAGGTCCCGCAGCCGGTGCTTCAGACCGTGCCCTTGAACTGTGGCATGGAGAACTGCTCATGTCTTCTGAAGACCATCACCTTGCATCTCTTCAAGGCACCTTGCTGAAGTCTTAGACATACCAATTTCATCTGCTACAGAAATATTATTGCTGCTCTGGTGTATAACTAATCATCAGATACCAGCCTCTTAGCTGCTAAAATAGAGATTACTTGATTTCTGTTGCCTGAAAGAGCAGGATCTGGGGGACTTGGACCACTGTTAAACCTCACACTTTCTGGGAACCATGGTCCCATGAATTTCATCCAACTTCTTACTGAAGGGCTCCTGGCTGGACACTCTTCAGCAGAGCACCATTCAGAGGCAGTTGGTGAAGCGGGGATGCTCCCTTTGCTCATTTGGGGGCTTTTGCAGCAAATGGCATCTGCCTCTCTGACCCCTCCTCATTTTTGTAATGTCATTTTCATGGGAGTGAGAGTGTTTTGAGCCACTTCTAGGCAGCAATTTTGTATAATTTCCATGCTCTGTGTTTGGTTCCTGCAGTCCATCTTCCTTCCTAGCACTGTGCCCTTTGCACCATGAGTCTCTGGATTCTTCCAAGATGTTGAAGCCAGGTGGCCTGAGGAGCTTCCCATCTCCTATCTTGCATTTTGTCTCCATGTCACAGCGTGTCCCCTCTGTACTCTCTGGCTTTGACAGAAAGAAACTTGGTGTAACAGCCTGGCATGGCCCACAAAGATGATCCAAGACAATCGATGGGCAAGGGTATGTCGTGGGGTATGTCTGCAGGTTAGTTTAGATCCACTCTCAGTTTTCCTAGATTTGCTTGTGTGGGTCTTGGTCTTTTTATCCCCTGCATAGGAATAGCTGTCTTGATTTCTGTTTGCACTGGGGACTCACTGCAGTTCAAGAAAAGATCTTCCTGGGGTAGTGAGAAAGGATGGTGTCCTGCTGATGGGCTTTCCTCAGAGAAGAGATGAGCTCTGTTAACAACAGGCTATGATTTGAAAATAATTCCAGGCAGCTTTTGGTTCAGGGGGATCCTGGGTCTGGTCACCACAAGGAAGTGACCTCCAGCAAGGTCTCCAGCAGGGTGGCAGCAACCAGCATAGTTCCAGCCAGCAGAAAACTGATCCCAAGAAGGTCCAGAAGGTGCTGCAGCTGTAACCCTTATAGACTCCATCTCTTAAAGCTGCTCCATCCTCTTTACCGTGGGTTGGGCTTTGTTAACTCCAGCTGCTGTTGCCAGGCTTGTCTGGCTGTGGGAAGAAATTGTTAATGGTTGTGGTCATGGTCCTGGACCTGACACGCAGGCAGTGTGGGGATGGTCCTGTGGTAGCAAGGATGGAGCACCCCAGCCAGTGCCAGGCAGGAGCTCCGAAATGAAATTGAAATGCTTCCTGATGGGGTCTGTGGACCTGAGTACTCAAACCTGCTAATCTGTAAAAATCGAATTGCAGGTCCTCCTACCTGAGCTTGCTCTGTGTCCTCTTGTCCGCTCCAGTTGTTTTGAGGCTTTTTCTTTGCTTGCTTCCTGATGAAAGGCTCTGCTGGGAGCAAAGGTGTCGTGCCCAGCTCAGCTGCTATGCACCAAACCCATCAGGATGCAGTTTTGGCTTTTACCAGACGCGTTGTAGGTAAATACTTTCTGGGAGGGAATAAATGTTTGCAGAGTAACTGGCCAATTTTATCCTCTTTTAAAAAAAAAATATTAAGGCTTAGCTGGAATTGCTAGTGAAGCCTTTTCACTTGGAAAGACTTGCAGGAATATTAAACTTTTTAGAAGATATTGAAATGATAAAATGACTTTTGTCTGTGCGTTTGCAGCAAGTTAAATAAGTAACCTCCCTTACTTATCTATTTTATTCTGGGTAGATAAAGATAGGATCCAGCAGGTTGTCAAATATATTTAGCTGGAAGACAGCAAACTTTAAGATCATATATATTTTTATGCAATTTTATTCTATATTTATTACTATCTTTCTATGGCCTATTGTAGTAAATCATACTCTCACATATCGGTATGAATTCAAAATAAAATTAAAGGTTCTATAAAGAAAGAAAATAAAACAACTCTGAGATTTTATTCTGGTTCCGTGTGGCTCCTCCTTTCTATTACAGGGAAAAGTTCAGAAATATTTTTGATAAAATGAATCAAGTTTCCAAATCCCTTTCACTTCTCTGTGAATTAGAATATGTAATTACATTTTTCATCTTGAAAGGTTTTCTTTTTGGGCAATGATTTCCTTCACAGTGTGAGAGGAAAGTAACGAAACGGTCTCATGTACCTTAAAAATATTTCTCTTTTAATCTCCAAAAGCTCAATTACTAATGCACTTGAAAGTTCAGTATAAATAATAAACATAGATTTGTTAATTCATCTTTGGAGATGGAATTTCTTTGCTTAAAGTTGATATGTACTTCTTACGGCTTTCTCCTTAACTATTTTTTCTTACTGCTTCTTATATTATTAATTTAAGGGAGAACTAAAACTTTAAAAGCATTTTACATCATTAAGCTTTGATATTTAAGGTCCTTAATGTAGCAAGATCTCCAACAGATTAGGAAATGCCGTGGTATCGCTGGTTGTGCAGCATTTTATAGTTTGAGTGAAAGATCTGTGTTGGAGGTTGGAAATGACGAAGGAACCATGGTGCTGTGTTGCTCGGTTCCGTGTCCGTAGTGGTGTTAGTGGGGCTGGCTTTGGTGCGTGTGGATGTGCGTTACTTTGAGTGTTTTGTGGGGTCTTTTAAATGTACTTATTTGTGAAGGAACTGATGCTTTTTGGGGCAGTATGGAAGTAATGGGGCTTTCTCAGGGTAATGGTAATGGAGAGAGTTGCTGGTGTTCAAGCCCTACCTCTCTTCCACAGCCTCACTCTCTGATACTTTTTTTTTTTAAAGATGAGATTTATAAACTTGGGTTTACAGTCCCTCTAATTTATTGGTCATAGAATTGTTTAGGTTGGAAAAGCCCTTTAAGATCACCATGCCCCCAACCGTTCCCCTAACCCTGCCATCCCACCCCCAAACCCTGGCCCTAAGCACCTTGTCTGCCCGTCTTTTAAATCCCCCCAGGGGTGGGGACTCGACCCCTTCCCTGGGCAGCCCCTTCCAGCCCCTGACAGCCCTTTTGGTGAAGGAATTGTTCCCAATGGCCAACCTCACCCTGCCCTCGTGCTAAATGTACGGTGGACTTGGAAGGCTTCTGAAAGCAACCTAAGCTTTTGTTATTCTTGGTTAAATTTTGTGGACGAGATAAATGTAGTCCATGAACAAAGGACACAGAGTTTTGCTGGAATTCAAAGTAATATTGCCACGTATCTTTGAAGGTTATGTCATCTTGTATTTTTTTTATCCTGGTTGCATGTATCACAAGTTTCTTTCAACTAATGGACCAAATCTAACCAATATGTGCTAAGATACAAGAGGAGGGAAAGAGCTAAGGCAGATGGAAGGATGCAGCTTGTAGCTGCCATGCCCAGTTCTCAAGCTGTCACTGAGTTTTTCTTACAGAGGACACAGAAGTCAGTTAGGTCATTTCTGACTTTCAAAAATGAATTTCGAAGCTTCCAAATCCTCAGTTTCTGAAAAAGTATGATAGCACCGTGAATTTTTTTCATTTTGTAACTCCTCATTAGGAAGTAGAAAACCAAGTATGGACCCTGGTTGCCCTG